>JABEZY010272172.1:0-11555 GCA_013467495.1 Gossypium gossypioides | reverse complement strand
TAAAATATCATAATATTAACTAATTTGAATATTATTTAAATACATATTTGTTACTTTATAATATCATGTTTAAAATAGACATTTTATTTAAAAAAAATACTTTTTGACCACAATACCAAATACTTAAACTTTTTAAAAATACTTCTATACAAATACTTTTTAAAACTATTGCCAAACTAGTCTTAAAAGTATTATCCTTAAAACGAGATGCGTAAGATTAAGGATAATATTTGAAATTATGCCTAAAAAGAAATAATAAGTTTGAACCGGTTAATCATTTCGTAGAAAGATATCTAATAAAAGTTCCTTATCCCCAAGCTGAAGGTGGCACTTGGAATAGTTGCTTTCCCCATGTCGTCTCTGCTTCAATGTCCTTCCAAGCTTCTCTTCCCTTTCCACCATTCTTACTCCAATTCCACTCCCGGCCTCCTCCATCTTCGTCGCCAAACAGTCCCAATCTTCTGTGCCAAGAGAACCGGCAAGCAGAGATACCCTTCTGAGAAGAAGAAACTGAAACTGAAGCAGAAGGAAGCCCTATCCTCCGTCACCGACAAGTTCCAAGGAATCTGGAGGCTCTCCAAGCTTGCCGTTTCGGTCAAAAACGACCCCGGAAAAGACTTTCTCCATATCCATGTTGGCTTGCTCCAAGAAATCGCTAAAGTCCTCGAGTTTCCAGTATTTTCTCTTCTCTTTAACCTTTTTTTTATAGAAATATCTTCTCTCTTTTATTTTCTGAATTTGGTTTATTTCAGGTTGCTTCCTTGTTGCCAGAAGAAGCTTTCTCAGTGGTTCGGAAATCTTTTGATGCAAGAAAGGTGAACAATTTATTTATTACTTTTTAAAAATTAATATTCTGAAAGAAAAAGCACCTCTAAATAATAAATACAGATGTGGAAAATAATATTTTTGAGGAAATTAGAAATAAACATGTAGACTTTTTCTTTTGCGTTAGAAATGAATTATTTTAATTTGTATAGAGTAATTGGTACAGATTAACTTGTATAGATTAATTGATTCCTCTGACTGACAAATTTTGAAAATTTATGCATGTTGGAACCTATGTTCATCTCTCTCGAATGTTGCATTTTACCCTTTATTTTCATTGATTAAAATTTAGCTTTAGCTGGTTATTATTGGAAGAGGAAGAACATTAAACGTTGTGTATCCATTTGATTGTCTTGATTTGTTGATGGTTTTCAGATACTGAAGGAGGCCAAGTTTGTTTATACAGTGGATATGGATGTCAGTAAGCTGCTGAGCCTAGAACCTCGTACATGGGACTTCATTTCCCTGTTGGAGCCAAAAGTTGGGCTTATAGAACATATGCCTCGTGAAAGAATTAGTCGTGATTTGACCAGTATAATACGTGATTTTAAAGATAGCAATGGTGCATTGTCAAGAGAACAAGGGCATAACATTGACTCTGGTGAATCACACAAGTGTTCCACAGTGAGAAAACCCAGAATTGCTATTGTGGGTAGTGGTCCATCTGGCTTGTTTGCTTCTTTGGTTCTTGCAGAATTTGGTGCAGATGTTACTTTGATTGAAAGAGGTCAAGCAGTTGAGAGGAGGGGGCGTGACATTGGCGCCTTAGTGGTTCGCCGAATTTTAGAATCAGAAAGCAATTTTTGTTTTGGGGAGGTTATATCTCGTTTCACTTGGTATTTCTGCTATTATTTTTTGCATTGTAACTGCTGATATCATTCTCTCATTCTGCAAATTCTGCTGCTTAGATTATGGCTGGCTCTTAATTTAGGCTCTCTGATCCAAGAGATGGTTATTTATAATTGAATGTTATGTGCGACTGTATGAGCATTCTTATTAATATAAATATAGCTAACTATCTTAGTTAGATCTAAATTGGTGAATCTGATCAGGAAATATATATATTCTTTTTTTTATTCAGTTTGAGAAATTTCTTGGGCAAGGGAGTAGGAGATACATTATTTGCATTTAAGGCTTTAGGGTTCTAGTGCCTGTTCAGCTAGGCAACAGAGTGAAGTAACTATGTCAAGGTGTGATATAGATCTCGTTCACAATATGAAGTTGTTATCTTGGTACAAACAATATTTTAAAGCTCAAGCTTTTAATTTGTCACTCTTTATTCTAGTTGCCCTGGGTTTGATTTTCATCTTCTATAATACATAGTTACACATTGGAAAGAAAAGTTGATCCTAGGTGCTTAGTGAATAAATCTGATATTTTACTTTGATAGCTATTGTAGGCTTTACTACTTGGACTGAGGTCATAAAACCATGTTTTACATGCTTTTTTGTCAACAAGAGGATTTGTTCTCATTTCTGATTCAGGGCCCTGCTTATAAATGCATTTTGGTCATTGTTATGCGTTTTAGGTTATCTAGATATATAGCATATGACTCTAATTTAAGAAGCAATTGGCAAAGAATGGCTTGGTTGGTTGGGCATCCTAGTCTTTTACTGTTGCCTGTGAAACTTGCATGGATTATAGAAGAGCACATATCTTGAGCTACCTCCCTTTTTCAGAAAGTGCATGTACATGTTAGAGCTTTGAGCTGAGAAATGATCATACTGAGTTTTATATCTGTTTTTGTTTATACCAACTTCAGTTTGTTCTCTGCTGGCTTTGAGATTTTATGTTTTTCTTCATGTTTCACTTTCAAGTCATGTTAAGGACTTATGAATGACAGGGTGGTGCAGGTACATGGAGTGACGGAAAACTGGTAACCAGAATTGGACGAAACAGTGACTGTGTTTTGACGGTTAGAGCTATTCCTATAGATATCTCATTTTAATTGTCCCCTTCCTCATCTTTTATTTTTCTTTTAAAAAGTTGTCTCCAAATTTGTATTCTTAGTGTCTCTGTTTTTTTTTTAGTACAGTTTTTTTCTCCTACTCCTGGGATGATATTCAATTTTCATTTGCATGCTGTCCGTATTTGCTAATATGATTTTTTTCTCCTTCACATTGCATCGTGCATTAGTCACAGAATAGATTGACTGACAAATAGTTTTATCTCAGATCATGAACACTTTGGTTCACTTTGGTGCTCCAAAAAGCATATTGGTTGATGGAAAGCCTCATTTGGGAACAGATAGGCTAGTTCCTTTACTCCGTAACTTCCGCCAACATCTTCAATCATTGGGTGTGAGTCTCGTTGTTGCTTCTCTCCTT
Source organism: Gossypium gossypioides (assembly GCA_013467495.1). NCBI lineage: Eukaryota > Viridiplantae > Streptophyta > Magnoliopsida > Malvales > Malvaceae > Gossypium > Gossypium gossypioides. The sequence goes on along the minus strand of JABEZY010272172.1, from coordinate 8,403 downwards.
TTGAAATTATAGTATATATCGGATAAATTCCGCTTTCTTAATGTAGATTTGATTCTAATTTTGCTCTTTTTCTTATGCCTTAGGTGGATATCAGGTTTGGAATGAGGGTAGATGATCTGCTCATACAGAATGGACATGTAGTGGGTGTGGAAGTCTCTGATTCAACAAATAAATTGAAGTCAGATTGCAAAAAGTTGGGATTTGATGCGGTTATTCTTGCTGTTGGACATTCTGCACGTGACATATATCAAATGCTTCTTTCTCATAACGTGGATTTGATTCCAAAAGATTTTGCTGTGAGTTCTTCGTTAATTTTTCAACTTTGCTTTGTTAGTATATCATTGCCTGAACATTCATTTCCCTGTGTTTCCACTTGTAACGTACTTATGCTCCCGAGCTTCAACAAACATTGCTTACAGTTAATGTGATCCTAAAGCATCACATCTACTGCTGTGAGCATCATTTTGATAATTGAAATCTGTTGAACTTGCAGTGGCTAAAAAGATGTGTTTGTTATATCAAGATATGGGAAGTTTGAATTCAAAGGGTAGCTTGTTTTGTAAAGTAGGGTGTTTTTTTGGACCATTCTCTTACCACTACCATTTCTCTTCTTTTACTTATCAAGTTATACTATAGAACTATTTTTTTTTCTTTTACTTCTCCAAATTATTTCCTAATTAAGTGCAGCATGTTCAAGCAAATTAAAAAAAAAAAAATCTAAATATATTCTCACGTAGGTAAACACAGACATTGAGATGCCTGAAGCATGTCTGAAACACGGTTCTTTTTAAGAGTTTTGGAAGAGTTGTTTGCTGTTTATTTCTCTCTTCCAACCTCAGTTGCTTAAAGATATTCTCAGGTATATAAACACAGACATAAAGAAACATAACACATGTCTAAAACAGTCTTTTAACAGTTTTGGATAATTGTTGGCTGTTTATTTCTCTCTTTCCAACCCTCAGTTGCTTTTTCTTTTTTCTTTTCTTCCAAGTTCTGATGGTGAGTAAGCAATTGGCACCAATGTCTAGTGGAAATTGCATAATTTATGTTGTCATTTCACAGTGATATTGAGAGCAAGATTCTGTTTGTATAATTTCTGGGGTCTGCTTTTGTGCTCTTAGCATTACCATTCAGAAATGAGTCAAACTTGGTAAAAATGCCTGAGTTTGAGTTCTTCTTGTTATTGATTGTCTCGGTAACTTTCTTGGAACAGGTTGGTTTGCGGGTAGAGCATCCTCAGGAACTAATCAACAACATACAGGTTTTTTACATATTTCTTTCTAATTGTTTTCTGCAAATTATTTAATAAAAGTTGAGGTTTCTGAATTGTCTATGCTTATAGCTTACTATCTCTTGTCAGTTGCATTCTAATTATATTCCAACAGAAAAATTTACATGGCCATTTATACTAAATACTTTAAATTAATAATCCAAATTTTAAGCTAATCTAATCCCTACAAATCAGTAATGAGATTAGCTGAGATAAGCTGTCAACACTCCCCTTAAATTGGTGCATAGATGTCACACATGTCCAATTTGCAAACCAAATTATGATAGCTTTTGTTGTTAAGTCCTTTAGTGAACACATCAGCTAATTGCTTGTTAGAGGCTACATTACTTGAGCCCAAGATGCCGACAGTCAACTTTTCTGTGATGAAGTGCTGATCAATTTCTATGTGCTTTGAATGATCATGTTGTACTAGGTTTTGGGCTATACTGATGGCAGCCTTGTCGCAAAATAAGGATAATTTTCTTTTATTCGACAACTTTAATTCCTCCATAACTTTTAATAACCACAGTAACTTTTAATGGCAAACACCTTGAGCCATGGTTCTATATTCTGCCTCAACACTTGACCGAGCAACCACACTTTGCTTCTTGCTTCTCCAAGTGACTAACTTTCCTCCCACAAGTGTGCAATATCCAGATGTAGACCTCTTATCATCCAGAGATCCAGCCCAATCTGCATCTGTAAAAGCTTCTATCTGGAGATGATCATGTTTAGAAAATAGGAGACCTTTTCCTGGGGCAGACTTTAGGTAGCGTAGAATGCGAAAGACAGCCTGCATATGAGACTGTCAAGGATCATGCATAATTTGATTTACCAAACTGACTGCATATGCTACGTCAGGTCTAGTGTGTGAGAGATAAATTAGTCTACCAACTAGTCTTTGATATCTTTCTTTATTCACTGACTCTCCCATTACAACTTGCAACTTATGATTGCTTTCTATAAGTGATTCTGCGGGTTTGCATCCCATCATGCCTATCTCAATCAAGAGGTCTAAGATGTATTTTCTTTGCTCTGGCAACTTCAATTCCTAGGAAATAATGTAACTTCCCTAGATCTTTTATTTCAAATTCTCAAGCCAAACATTGTTTCAGTCGAGCCATTTCTTCCTTATCGTCTCCTGTCATCACTACGTCATCAACATATACAATAAGAAGAGTGATTTTACCCTTGTGATGTTTCATGAAAATGGTATGATCAGTATTGTTTTGTTGATAATCAAAAGTGATCATAACTTTGCGGATTCTGTTAAACCATGCTATGGGAAATAGTTTCAATCCATACAAGGCTTTTTTCAATATGCATACTTTCCCTTGTGTTTTTGCATCATCAAATCCAGGAGGAATCTCCATATATACTTCCTCTTCTAAGTCTCCATGTAGGAATGCATTCTTCACATCAAATTATTGTAGGCTCTAGTCAAGGTTGGTTGCACAAGATAATAAAATTCTGATGGTATTCATTTTGGCAACAGGGGCAAACATCTCTTGATAGTCTACTCCATAAGTTTGAGTGAAATCTTTAGCAATCAATCTGGCTTTGTACCTTTCAATCGAATCATCAGACTTGTGTTTAATAGTAAACACCCATTTGCATCTTACCAAATTCTTGTCTACTAGAAGAATTACTAGCTCCCAAATCTCATTCTTTGCTAGTGCCTTCAAATCTTCAACCATGGCTTCTTTCCACTTGGGATCTTTAAATGCTTCACGCCAATCCTGTGGAATAGACACAGAAGACAAGGTAAAGGCTTTATAGGTAGGGGACAATGAGTCATAAGAGATAGAGTTCGACATAGGGTGTCTAGTACAGGATCTAACACCTTTTCTTTGGGCAATAGGTTTATCTAAATCATTAAGAGGTAACTCACCAGAAGAAGATTTGGGTAACTCACCAAAAGAGGAAGATTCTTGGCACATAGTAGGTTGCATGATGACTTCTTCTATTTTAAGGCTTCTTGAATAGTTATTTAAATCTGGTTTGTCCAAACGCCTAACAATCTCCTTTTGAACAGTAGTCTCCCCTTGAGCAGTAACTTCCCCTTGAACAATGGTGCTTTCTGGAATAAGGTTTTCAATAGTTACTGAGCCGGGTATCACTTCTTCTCTCTCATTGTTCTCTCCTTGAAGAGGTAATTGAGTCGTACCATAATACGGCTCAGTTTCTCTGAATGTAACATCTATACTAACGAAAGTTCTTCGTGAAGGAGGATGATAACACTTATAACCTTTCTATGTTGGAGAGTACCCAATGAACACTCATTTAAGGGCTCGTGGATCTAATTTGTTTGCTTTCTGATCATGGACATAACAGATACATCCAAATATCCTTGTAAAGTTTTCAAGGGACTTGAAATTAAGGGTTCTGAGTAGCATTCTATTAATAAGGTGGGCGGCTACAAGAATTGCATCCCCCAAAATGGTTTTGGAAGGTTCATGGAAAACATAAGAGATCTGACGATTTCTAGCAAATGCCTATTTTTCCTTTCAGCAACCCTATTATGTGAACTAGTATTGGAACAAGTTTGATAAATTATCCCATAAGACTCCGAATAGGTATAAAAATTGTACTCTGTACCATTGTTAGTTCTAAAAAACTGTATCTTAGCATAAAATTGAGTACACACTATTTTATGAAAAGATTGGAACCATTTAAGCACATCATTTTTCAATTTTAGCAAATACACCCAAGTCATCCTAGTGCAACAATCAATAAAAGTAACAAACCACCAATTACCAGATAATGACGTATGTCGAGTTGGTCCCTAAACATCAAAATGAATAGTCATAAAATGAATATTACTTTTATTATTTCTCAAAGGATAAGAATTTTTAGTGTGTTTAGCAAACTCACAAGCTTCACAAAACAATGAATCAAATCGAGTCTTTGAAAATAATTCGGGATATAACTTTTTCATAACAAAAAATGATAGGTGTCCTAACCGCTTATGCCACTACATTGTTTCTTGGTTGATAACCTTATTACTTCCAAAACAGGCTTGAACAGATTCACTACTACTCTCTAACATATATAAGCCATCATGCAATCTATCACTGTCAATCTTCTTCACTGTTTGAAGGTCCTGGAATACACAATGATTAGGAAAAAACTCAGTTTTACAGTTTAAGGTATTTGTGATGGCACTAACAGATAAAAGGTTAACCGAAAAATGTGGAACATGTAGTATAGAGGATAGTTTAATATTGGGTGTACAGTTGATAGAACTTGATCCAGTTATAGGAGTAAAGACCCATCGGTTATCCTGACACTTTCTTTTGTTTGACTTGGGAAGTAGTTTAAAGAACTTTTAGAGGAACCTACCATGTGTCTATTCGCACTAGAATCAATAATCTATGAGTCAGTATTAATATAAGTATTAAAAACATTACTTGACTTCACAAAATTGGATGTTGGATTCGAGGGGTTATCATAAATAATATTTTTTTTTAATTCTGTCATTTTTTTTCTCAAAAACAAAATGCACCACAAGAGCCAATAACAGTAAGGAAGACAGGAGAACACCAACAAAGTTAACGATGGTGGTCGGAGAATCAAACTCGATGGATGTGAGCTGCACGCGCCGGCGTGTGAGCAAGTACGCCGAAGCTGTGGGTGGCGCGTGAGAGCCACGCGTAGGGAGTTTGGTCACCGGATTTTGAGTTTTCTCCGAAGATGAGACTGTGACCCTATTGAAGAGGGCGGTGAGAAAAAAAAATATGCCAAAAAATGGAGAGTACCAAATTCAATTTTCTAGGGTTTGGGAATTTTAAAAAAAGTAGGCTCCCTAAATCTGGATTCTCAAGTTCTTGATACCCTCTTGTATATTCCAACAGAAAAATTTACATGGCTATTTATACTAAAAGAGTAGGCCTAACTAAGGAAACATAATCAATACATTAAATCAATAATCCTAATTTTAAGCTAATCTAATCCTAAAAATCAGTAATGAGATTAGCTGAGATAAGCTATCAACAGGTACTTCAATCTTTATCATTATCTAAGGTTTGTTGTCACACTGTTGAGTCTAAGAAGAGAATGAAATGGTGGTGGTCATTTTCATTCTCAATAATGTAGTTTTTTAGATGCATGCCGTTTTACTTTTCCTTCTTAATCTGGTAAATGGTATTCATTATATTTAAGATAAATTTTTTTGGTCCATAGTCTAGCTTGGTTGTAAAAGAATTTCTCCAACATGATGCATGTTATTGTGAATGAAGTATTTTTCTACTGATTTACAAGAGTATTTATACATAGATGAGAAATATGTACAAGGAAATAATAAAATAATATTAATCTATTTGATTCCTAAGAATCTGCTAATCTATCCCTTCAATCATGTCTGCAGCTATTATCTCTTCAAATTACAGTCTGTAACATATTGCAAATTTTAGGAATCTCATAAATCATTTCTTACATATCTGAACTTTGAAAATGGTGAAGATCAACGTTGTACTCCTTGAAGGGTAGTATTTTGAATGAAGTGGAACTACTAAGTTCTTTCACTCCTTTCTGTTTCTCTATTTTCTTTCTTCATATTATGCTTCGTCCTTTAACATGTGCTCCATTTTTCTAAGAAATATTAAATTTCAACATAAGCTTAAAAAATTCTTACCATTGTAGAGATTTTGAGGTTCAAATTTAAAGCTTATTTTCCCAATGTTACTGCTTCAATCATGCATCAAATTATCATACGGCTTCATTTTGCCTCAGATTTTAGGTAATCTTGATGATATTGAGGCAGTTCTCCTTTAATATATGACTTTTGTTATGAACCGGAATAGACGAGTGAAATTTAGTTTTTCATTGCAAACAAACCATTTGATAGTTTATTAATAATGTTTATGAAGAAAGAATGCAGATATGAATAAACATAAAATAACACTCTGTAACAATGTGAAGACTCTTGCTTATAAAATTGTTGCTATATTTCTAAAATCCTAACTGTTCATGTGGACAGTATTCTGCATTGGCCAATGAAGTTTGCAGTGGACGTGGGAAGGTACCAGTTGCAGATTATAAGGTTGTACAGTATGTTAATGACAAGGACAAGAATTCACCACTCAAGTCGGAATCTACAAATCATAGTTGTTATTCTTTCTGCATGTGCCCTGGTGGGCAGGTATGTTTTTCATTTTGTTTATCCAATTTGCAATGTACATTTTGATTATTTTTAACACTCTATTAGTGATGATAATTTTGCTTCTTATCTTACCTGGCAACCACTACCGTACAATTTTTCTTCCTTAACTAATGAATGTCTCTATTTGCGAAGAACATAATTGATGCCATTCCTTTTTTTGTAATTTGCACATATATATGTATATACCCAAAATCTAACAATGCTTCCTACACATGACTACGTTAACATGTGTTAAGTTTAAAATAAGTTGATGGATAAAAGTTACAAGAATGTCATACAAGCTGTAGCTAATTTATCAGAAGGAATTTTCATGAAATTGTATAATATACTTTCACCAGAATGTCTACTGTTTAATAGACAATTGGCTTTGGTTAAACAAAATGCAGTATTTCTTTTAAAGCATCCATCTTGTGTTGCATCTTTAGTCCTATGATTACTTAAAAATTCTTGATGCTCATTTGTACAAATAAGAACATTTGAACTTTCTGATTAACTTTTTCCTTTAGAGTGTCTAGACAAATCAGTTAAATTCATGTTGGTAGTATCAGCATAATCTAATTAGATAAGTTTCACATATAGGCAGGAAGAGTTAGGATGTCATCATAAATATTAGAAACATCTCTGGAGAATCTGCAGTTGGTATCACTTATATTTGGAGTTGCAGGTTGTTCTCACTAGTACAAGCCCATCAGAGATCTGTATCAATGGGATGTCATTTTCTCGCCGTGCTTCTAGGTGGGCAAATGCTGCCCTTGTTGTGACTGTTTCAACAAAGGATTTTGATGCATTGAATTTCCACGGACCCCTTGCTGGGGTTGAATTTCAGGTAGCCTTTCTGTTCTCATCTTTTTTATTCGAAGGGAAACAAGGTACTGTAGGACTTACCATAGTGACTTCCGCATAGGTATAATTTCCTGCTAGACTTAAAATGGTTTTTTCTTTGGCCAGTAGACTTAAAGGGGTTAAGAGCAGTGTATTTATATCAGAATCTTCTTATACCCCTATGGGGAATTTTATTCTTCCATGAATTATAGAGTACGATAACTTCATAATCTTTGTTGAGTTACCTTTCACCTGCTTGCAGTTTGTGATTTCCAAAGATTATGTCATACAAATATTTAGGTTTTACTAAAACACTTTAAATCCATTTTATTATTTCATAATTCAGAGGGAATTTGAGCAAAGAGCAGCCATAATGGGTGGGGGAAATTTTGTGGTGCCTGTGCAGACTGTTTCTGGTTTTATGGATAATAAAGTATCAGGTAACATTTTTTTTTATCGGTTCCGGCATGCCTTTTGCTTTTACTTTTCACCTAGCTAAGACTTACCTTATTTTATCAGTAACATCTATGCCGTCATCAAGCTACCGCCTAGGAGTGAAGGCAGCAAGTCTCCATGAATTGTTCCCAATTTATATGACAGATGCTTTACGCTATTCTATTGCAATGTTCGATAAAGAGGTCTTTTATATTTCCCTAATAAGAATCACCTTGCAACTTCAATTCTTTTTACTAATATCCAAGCTAAACTTAAGAAGCTTTCTTTTTCTCCAACCTATGGAACTTTCAGCTACCTGGATTTATCTCGAAGGAGGCTCTTCTTCACGGAGTTGAGGTAACCAATTTTTTACTACACATTCCTTTCCTCCTTTTCTTTTTTTTCATTTTAATTTTGATAACGAAACTATACTTCTCTTTTTATATTTAGTATTTTTTTAGTGCATTTGTTATTAGATTGGATTTTGCTGCTCATACTTCCTAAGCTCATTTTTTAATTTGTCTATGATATATTTTCTAAATGAATAATGGTCTCTTCATGCAAATTTATGCCCGTAATCTCAAACTGGTTGGCGTTTTCTATATGAATTTTCTCCCCATTTGGCCAGTCCAATACCATGTTTTCTGGCTCTTTGCAAGATGTTCATTAAATTAAACCTTGTTCACTATATCATTCCGTAACATTTTCAACCCCC
>JABEZY010271890.1:0-43312 GCA_013467495.1 Gossypium gossypioides | reverse complement strand
ATTGACGATATTCTGGTTTACTCTAAGACTGAGGACGAGTATGATAAGCATATTAGAGTAGTGCTTTAGATACTCCGAGAGAAAGAGCTCTATGCTAAGTTGAGCAAGTGTGAGTTCTGGTTGCGAGAGGTAACTTTTCTGAGGCACGTCATTTCTGTCGAGGGGATCCGAGTTGATCCTAGGAAAATTGAGGCTGTGCTTGATTGGAAACAGGCTAAGAATGTATCTGAGATTTGTAGTTTTCTGGGTCTTGCAGGATATTATCGACGGTTTATCGAAGGGTTCTCTCTGATTGCAGCTCCTTTGACTAAGCTTTTGCGCAAAGGTTTGTCTGGACTGATGCGCAACAATTGAGCTTCGAGAAGCTCAAGTCTATCTGACTCAGGCTCCTGTTCTGATACAGCCTGAATCTGGTAAAGAGTTTGTGGTGTACAGTGATGTGTCGCACGTCGGTTTAGGATGTGTACTGATGCAAGATGGTACGGTTGTGGCTTATACGTCTCGTCAGCTTAAGTCACATGAGGGGAATTATCTGATGCATGATCTCGATTTAGTTGCTGTGGTATTTACGTTAAAGATCTAGGGCACTATCTGTATGCGGAGAGGTGTGTTATCTACACTGATCACAAGAGCCTCAAGTACCTCTTTACTCAGAAGGAGTTGAATCTTAGACAGCGTTGATGGATTGAGCTACTCAAAGATTATGACTACAAGATAGAGTATCATCCTGGTAAGGCCAATGTAGTGGTCGATGCTTTTAGTCGTAGAATGATGACTGATTTGAGAGCGATGTTTGCTCGTCTTAGTCTATTTGATGATAGAGGTCTGTTAGCCGAGTTGCAAGTTAATCTGATTTGGATTGTTTAGATTTGAGATAAGCAGTTAGGGGGTGAGTCTTTGATTCAATGATTTCATCAGGTTGAGAGTGGCATTACTTTGGATTTTGGGTTAAATATAGATGGGGTTTTGTGTTTTCGAGGTCAGGTTTGTGTACCGAATAATTTTGATCTGAGACAGTCGATTCTAAGGGAGGCGCATAGTAGCCCTTATGCTAAGCATCCCGGTGGTAATAAGATGTATCGAGATCTCTATGAACTGTACTGGTGGTCAGGTTTGAAACGTGAAGTTACAGATTTTGTTGCTCATTGTCTGACGTGCCAGCAAGTTAAGGCTGAGCACCAATTGCCTTCGGGTTTGTTACAACCTGTTAATATTCCCTTATGGAAATGGGAACGAGTGACGATGGACTTTGTTAGTTGGTTGCCCTTGACACCCACTAAGAAGGATTTTATTTGGGTCATCATGGATCGATTGATCAGGTCTGGTCATTTTATTCCGGTTCGGACGGACTACTCTCTACAGAAGTTAGCGAAGCTCTATATCTTTGAGATTGTGAGACTATATAGGGTTCCTATTTCAATAATTTCTAATAGAGATCTTTGTTTCACTTCTCGATTTTGGAAGAAACTACATGAGGCTCTAGGTTCAAGATTGGACTTTAGTACTGCTTTCCATCCACAAACCGATGATCAATCAAAGAGGATGATTCAAATACTAGAGGATATGTTTCAGAGTTGAGTGATAGATTTCTAAGGTAGTTGGGAGGATTTTCCACCGTTAGCTGAGTTCGCCTACAATAACAGTTTCCAGTCTAGCATCCAGATGGCACCTTATGAGGACTTGCATGACCATAAGTGTTGTACCCTGCTATGTTGGACTGAGTTGGGTGAGCGTCGGGTTTTAGGTCTTGAGTTGGTTTCTGAGACTAAATATAAGGTTAGACTGATTCGAGATCGTCTGAAGGCGGCTTTTGAGACTGAATATAAGGTTAGATTTGAAGAGAAGAGATATCGGGTAATTTATGGGTGACCTCATATTTCTTAAGGTTTCTCTGCGGAAGAAAGTTCTGAGATTCAGTCATTAGGGTAAGTTGAGCCCTAGGTTTATTGGGCCGTATCAGATTTTGAAACATGTGGGACCAGTCGCTTATCAGTTGGAGCTAACTCTAGAGCTGGACCGTATCCACAATGTATTGTACATCTTGATGTTGAAGCGGTATCGATTTGATCCATCTGATATTGTCTCTGTTGAAGAGATTGAGGTTTGACTGAATTTTACTTTTGAGGAGGAGCCGATTCAGATTTTGGAATGTGATATTAAGGTTTGAGAAGGAAGTCCATCTCATATTAAGGACTCAATGCGTCAGCAGTATCCTCATCTGTTCGGATCAGGTAAATTCCGAGGTCAAAATTTCTTTTAGGGGGTAGAGTTGTAATTTCCTGCTTAATTTATTTCTGTTTTTGTAAATTTTGACATAAGTGTGTATCTGCTTCAGTAGCTAAGTGCTCTGGGTATGTGTGAGAGGTATTAGGTTCAAATCTTCCTCTTGCCAAATTTTTTTTATTTTAGATTCAAGCCTTATCTTTGTTGAGTGGGCTTATAGAAAATTGTCTGTTAACTTACATCAGAATGAGCCTGCTGGTTCGAGTGGTAAGGAGTCAGTGTGTTGGAGGTCCTGTTTTCAAATCCCTCCGTGAGCAAGGGTGTTAATTTTTGCTCTGCTCTATTAACGTTCTTTTCTTCTCCTTTTGTGTTCTCTGCTAATTTTCTTTATTCTCTTCCTTTTCGATTCTGTCACATTCTCTTTTGCGTAATTCGTCGTGTCTCGATATTTCGGTGTTCTTTGTGCATTTTTGGTAAGTGTGGTAAGTGTGGTTATTATTTTGGGTTAATGAATCGTTGATTAATGGGGTTCGTTTTGTGTTTAGAAGAAGATTATGAGGCTGGGGGCTTCCAATCGGTGCTGTAGTTGTACGAAATCACCGTTGTTCATTTGAAGGTAAGGCTTTTTATGGATTAAACAATTGCCTGTTTCAAGATAGTTCGGTTTGGTATCAGTTTAAGCGACTATTTTGGTGATTTATTGGTCAATTTTAGGTGCTGGTGGTCTCGGGAATGTTTCCGCATCAAAATTGAACCAGGAGTGTTCCCAAAACACAAAAAATTGAGCTTCAGCGAAAGCTAAAAAACCTTATTGTCGAAGCCACACGGGCGCTTTCCTGGCCGTGTGGTTGGCTGTGTACGAGACACGATCGTATGTTTGACGAGGGCATGGCCGTGTGCAAGATATGGCCGTGTGGTGGTGTGAGTGTGGCTGTATGGGCCAGACGGGCTAGGCCAAGTTTGGCTTGTGGGCCACACGGGCTTATGGTTTTTGGGCCAAGCTGTGTGGGCTACACAGGCAAGGCCAATCTGGGTGTGTGGGCCCACATGGGCATATGGGCCAATAATTTTGAAAATTTCCCTAGGGTTGCTCCGGTCGACCATGGGCCTATCGTAGGGTCAATAATGGCTAACCAAACCTTAAATTATGTGATCTGATATTCTGATAGTTTGCTTTGAGTAGGACGCTATCATGCATGCCTGACTAATCTGTTATATATATTTATATGTTATTTGAATATGAACATGTAAGCATGATATTTCTGTATCTGTATTCTGAATATATGTTTGGGATGGGAATTGAATATGTGAAGGAAGTGATCTGTATGGCAACCTGCGTCTATATTCTGGCAGCTTGGCTGCATATTATCTTATATGTGTCGTAATGACACAATATGGTGTGTAGGGATGGGTGGGTGTTTTTAACCCCACATGGTGTGATGGGATGGTCGGAGTTGGTCTGTAGAGGATGGGGGTAGGATTCTGTATATCTGTTATGCATATCTAATCCTGTTATCCGTATTTGTAAAGGACTTAAGTCCGAATCTGACTATGTATGTGATATTTGTTTGAATAGCATGTCTATTTCTATTGGGTTACACACTGAGTTAACGAAAACTCACATCTGTTTGTCTGTTCTGTTCAGATAATCCACGTACTTAGGCGGATCAGTGTGACGGAGCCTTACGGTGACCATGAGTTCGTAACTATTTAAGATTTTGATTTTTATTTAATTTAAGGTTTTTTTGGGATTTTTGTAATAATTGGACTCTACGGACTGTTTGGTTTAATTTTGGGTTCTGGATTTTTGTTTTAACATTTTATTTGCAACGGATATTTAAAAACGTGGTTTTTACTAAAACAAAGGTTTTCCAAAAATATGAATGGGATTTCCAAAAATAACGTTTTCTATGACTTTCGTTGTAAATTACGTGTTGTCAAATAAATTAATTAAATAACACTTTCGATAATTGATATAAACGAATATGAGTTATAAAACTGGAATGATTTATTGTAACGACTCAGTTTTCAAAACCCTTCTTTATGACATCTCCAGATTCGGCCATAGCGTTTAGGTCGAATTTGGGGTGTTACATATATAGCATAGTTTAATTGTATAAAATTTGACAAAAAGACTTATCCTCTATTAATTACTTAGAAGTAAAACAAATTGACACAAAATTAAAAGAAAAAAAGGAGGGCTTAAAGTAACAAATGCAAGAAGGCTAGTATAAAATAAATTTATTGTAAAAAAAGAACATGTATGAATGTAATTTACACTACTGTCAATCATAGTAAACCCCTGTAACCTGTAACTTTAACATCTGCCGCACCTATTGAATTTGTCCTTTTAACAACATGATGGTGGAAAAGTCGTTTTACAGGATTTAAGAGGTTGTTGAACTTGACATTATTGGATAAATCTATTCTAATGTATAATACAAAAGTTCATTTTGACACTTATAGTCATAGTTGGTCCATCCGATCCGTTGATTCACCAAACCATATACAAAGATTTTGTTTTTTAGAATAAGATCTGTAAAAGAAAAGGAGGAATATTTATGGCTTAGTACATCATGCAGGCAAAAATCATTCAACTAAGTGACATATAAAGCATTAAAATTTCAAGCACAAAGCAAAACTTAGGCATACAAGTAACAAATTGTCTCCATCGTAACTTTTTGAAAATTAAACACGTTATAGAAAGCCCAGAATACATGAAGTCTCCAAACAAGTATAACGTAATCGATCCAAACATTCTGTGTAGTGAAAATACCTCCTAAAATTGTTATCCTTTGACCCTGAATTTTCTAAAAGCCTAATATACAAAATGAAATAAAATGCTTGACTTTTTTTAAATTTTTCTCGTGAAACAAACGAAAAAAACTTACCGATTGGTTGCGGCAGAAGAGTTTCGATAGCGATGCAACAGAGGGAACAATCAACGACGATGCAGCATAGGGGATAGTCGACATCGATGCGGCTAAGAGGACAGTCAACAGTGATGCAGCAGATGGTTAGGGAAAGATTTGGGGAATAAATTTAGAGATTTGGGGAAAAATTTTAGGGGAAATAAATAAGGGATTTCGGGTGTAACCAACACCAAAATTCCAAATCTAGAATGGTGAATTTTTATACTAAAAAATTAAGAAGAAAGATGGAAGAATAAGACACTTACTTGTGACATAACTATGGAGGTATTCTTTCAAGTGATAAAAATATCATATTTAAGGCTGGAAAATTAATGGAAAACTATAGCAATGAAGAGAAGGAAAATGGTGCAAAAATCATTGCTAATGATGAAAAGATGGGTGACAAAAAAGGGTTTTGGGTAGCGGCACAATGAGGGAAAAGAGAAGAAAAATTGAAAAGGAAGAGAAGAGAGGAAAAGGACGAGGGGGCTAGGGTTGGAAAACTAATGACTAAAGGATGAAAAGTTAATGAAAAAGTGATATTTATACCTAGGTTATAAGGTATGGGCGGCACAAAAATAGGGGGAAGGAGAAATTTTTCAAAATTAAGCTATTTTGCAGGGGAAAGAATTCAAACTCAAGACCTTGATCTTTTGCACTGACTTCTCATTTTTCTTTTAACCACTGGGTCACTTACTCATCATTGAAAGAATTCTACATTCTTTTAAGAAAAAGTTTGGGATGTTATAACTTCCCCCCTTAAAGAAATTTCGGCCGCAAAATTTACCTAATTCAAATAGGTGAGGATACTGAAGCTAAATTGAGTCCTTTGGCTCTCAAGTAGCCTATTCAAAGCCATGATTCCTCAAAATAACTTTAACCAAAGGAATTTGCTTCCTCCTCAAATCCTTAACCTCATGGTCTAAAATTCAGATAGGCTTCTCCTTAAATGATAAATTTGGTCTAACCTCGATCTCTTTAACTTAAACAACATGAGAGGGTCAAATCAATACCGTCTTAACATCGAAACATGGAACATATCATGAATGTGATCCAACTCAGTAAACAATTCAAGATGATATGCAATACGACCAACCCTCTTAAGCAACCGATAAGGTCCAATAAATTTAGGGCTCAACTTACTTTTCTAACCGAATCTTAAAACCTTGTTCCATGGAGAAACCTTAAGAAAAACCCAATCCCCTACACTAAATTCAATGTCCATGTGCTTTAAATCAATATGCGAATTTTGTCTATTCGAAGTCACCATTAATCTGTCTTGAATTAATCAAATTTTATCTTCAGTCTTCGAAACCAATTCTGGGCCCAATAACTTTTTCTCACCCAACTCAGTACAACATAAAGGCAAGTGACACTTACGACCATAAAGAGCCTCGTAAGGTGCCATTTGGATATTAAATTGGAAGCTGTTATTATAGGCGAACTCTGCCATCGGTAGATGCTCCTCCCAGCTACCCTAAAAATCTATCACACAACTCCTTAGCATATCTTCTAAAATTCTAATGACTCTCTATGACTGACCATCAGACTACGAATGAAAAGTCGTACTGAACTCTAACCGCGTACCCAAAGCCTTGTGCAATTTCTTCTAGAATCGAGATGTAAAACGGGGATCTCGATCTAAAATAATTGATACTAGCATACCGTACAATCTCATTGTCTCGAAAATATAAAGCTTAGCTAGCTTCTGAAGAGAATAATCAGTACAAACCAGAATAAAATGAACGTTCTTAGTCAATCTATCCACTATGACCCAGATATAATCTTTCTTAATAGGTGTTAAAGGCAACCCACTAACAAAGTCCATAGTCACCCTCTCCTACTTCCACTGCGGAATATGATTTAGATGTAGTAACTCAAATGGAAACTGAAGCTCAGCCTTGTTGGCAAGTCAAACATTTCGACACCAACTCAATTACCTCACATTTAATATCCGACCACCAATACATTTCCCTTAAGTCACAGTACATCTTAGTACTAGCATGATGCATAGCATAAGGGCTGCTATATGCATCTTGTAGTATAGATTGCCTTAAACTCTGATCACTCAGTACATAATACCTGCCTCTAAAACACAAAATATCATCAAAATTAATCTCGAAGTCCTCAGTCGACCCATCCTCAACCTGTTTAAATTGAGGTGCTAAAGATTTATCCATACTCTGCTTATCTCTGATTTTCTGAACCCAAATAGGCTTTACTTGCAACTCAGCCAAGACACCCCCATCATCAAATAGACTCAAATGAGCAAACATAACCTTCAAGTCAGACATTTCCCTTCTAGTCAAAGCGTGTGCCACTAGATTAGTTTTCATAGGGTGATACTCTATAGTGCAATCATAGTCTTTTAACAATTCAATCATGAGTAGGATAACAACAGCCATGTAAATAATACACTTCTCACCATACAAGTAGTGTCTCTAGATTTTAAGAGTGAAAAACAGCCGCCAACTCCAAATCATGAGTAGGATAATTACATTTATGTGGCCTATACTATCTCAAGGCATAAGCTACTACCTTACCAGGCTGCATTAAAACACATCCAAGCCTAACACGTGAAGCATCACTGAACACAACATAATCTTTACCAGATTCTGGCTGAATTAGAATGGGAGCTTCAGTCAACAAAGATTTTAGTTTCTTAAAGTTGTCCTACTACTCTTTTTCCCACTGAAATGGAGTATCCTTCCTTAATAGCTTAGTCAATGGGGCTATTATCAAGGAAAAACCTTCAACAAACCTTTGATAGTATTGTAAACTCTAAATTATATAGATTTTTATAGTTTTTTATGACACCTTTCTACTTAAAAAGTATATAATTTTATGCTTTTATGTATTAAATTTGTGCATAATATAATTATTTCATGTTACATAATAATTTACTTTATTTAATTGTTGTAGTGGGACCATGGAATTAATAAAGTTAAAAAGCTTATTTATTAATTATACATGGACATGAGCTTTATTTCACCTTTGTTGGATGAAAAAGATAAACAAATTCGGTTAAGAGAAAGTGACTTTGATCAAACCAAAGTTGATTAAATTGAAGAGCAAGTCTGGCAATTATTTGGGTCACAAAGCCGTCCAAGTAAGGGGGAAAGAAGCCTAATTCGGAAAGGGCATATGAGCATCCCAAAATTAGCTTTTGGAAAATTTATTCAGAAGTCTTTACACTTGTTAAAAAATTAAAAATAAGTGCCCAACAAACACCCAAGAAATCGTCCAACCCTTGCTTGATTCAAGTATGAAATCAAGCATGAATCAAGCAACCATCAACCTCTCTCACCACATTTCATGGTCGGCCAAGTGAAAGAGATATTTAAGGGATGGTTCGATTATTTTTAGCGAACCTCTAAGCATCCCTTCAAGTTTAAATTGGCCTTCCCTTTCATAACATCTAGCATCACTCACTTCAGATTCTATCATATTTTCTCTCATCTCCTTTCCTCTCCCTCTCACGTATAAACCATCCATTTTCCCCTTCCATTTAGCTACCAATTCCTTGAGAAAATTCTCTCTTGGCTAGCCACCTTGAGGAGCATTTCGCAAAGGAGCAATTATAAGGACTAGATGAAGCCACCGCGATCAATTTCTAGAAGATTGCCGAAATTATTCAGAGTTTCTTCTTCCTTAATCTTTATTATTGTTCAACATGTTTGCAGTTTGCTTTGTTTTCTTTTCATTAACGATGATAACTTCATTTTTTTTTATCTAGAATGATTATATTAATTTGATGAAGTTCATTTGATTTATGTTCATGATGTTCTGTGTCTCAATAGATCATGCTTTTAATTAAAATCATGCATGTATTTCATTCATTAAAATGTGATTGAATGCATTAGAATTAGTCAATCAATTCTAGCCAGATGGCGATTAATATACGCAACAATTGAAAGGTGCATGCTTAATTTAGATCCTAGCTCGATTAAAGTAAAGGTTCGTAATAACTCGAGATAGCTCTATTACATTGCATAATTTTTAGATTTGTGTGATTAAAGTGTTTCAAACCTAACCTGTCCCTATTACTTCACATAAACTCTAAGAAACCCTTAGTTAAATATGATCATGGTAGTATGCATGTTTTTCTTAGTAAAAGATTTTGAAATAACTTAATAACGGTTTTAAAGTTAATGAAAGATCGAGTTACCATGGAACATTTTCTGGAACACTGTGAACATGATGAAAATGAACCAAGTCAAATGTTGTTTATTCTAGTCTATTCATGTTATTGTTGTTAAAGCTTGCGACTTTGTTGCTAAACCCATCTAATACATTTTAATTATTCATCGCACTTAGGTTATTTTGCATATAGTTATTTTTTTTACATAAATCACTCGAAATTGTTGTGTTTTTCTCACGAATTTGTAAAACTTTAATTTTGCAAAATATTAATTAATATATACAGTCCCTGTAGAGACGATAACTCTTTTACTTATTAATTGATAACAACTGTATACACATGCACAAACATACGTGTTACAAGTTTTTGGCACCGTTGACGGGGACTGTTGATTTAATCATTATTTGTGAAATTATTTCTTGCAATTTGGTTTATTTATTTTTATTTTTATTTAAATAATTTTTTATTCTTTATTCTTTATTTTTTGTGATTTATTTTCTAGTGTTTATGAGCATAGATCGAATCATTGATTTACTTATTGTATACCTTAAAATCGAGAAGACATTTAGAAAAAGAAGACGTAAAAGATTAGCCCAAAGACAAGCCACAGAAATGGACCTTGAAAATCAAAACGATGTTCAAGGAAATGGAGCTGTTAATGCTCGTAATCCAATCCTTATTGCTAATGATAGGGATCGAGCTATAAGGCAATATGCTATGCCATTTTTTAATGAGTTAAATTTGCGAATTAGGAGACCGGAGGTTGAGGCAACGCAATTTGAATTGAAGCCTGTGATGTTTCAAATGCTTTAAACAATGGGCTAATTTAGTGGAATGCCCATAGTAGATCCACACCTTCACCTTCGACTATTCATGGAAGTGAGCGGTTCCTTTAAGATAGTCGGTGTAATTGAAGACGCGTTGAGATTGAAGTTGTTTCTGTACTTGTTACGAGATCGAGCACAAGCATGGCTTAATTCGTTGTCACCACATTCAATTTCAACTTGATAAGAATTAGCAGAATGCTTTTTGGTAAAGTCTTTCCCACCTAGAAAAAATGCTTTGTTGCGGAATGAGACCACCATTTTTCAATAGATGGATGATGAGTCCCTATACGAGGCATGGGAAAGATTCAAGGAATTACTTCGTAGATGCCCCAACTATGAGCTTCCACATTGCATCTAGTTGGAGACATTTTATAACAGTCTCAATGGTTGGTGGTAGATGCTTCTGCAAATGGTGCTCTTTTTTCAAAGTCTTATAACGAGGCTTACAAGATCAATTAGAGAATAGCCAATAACAACTACTAGTGGTTGACAAATTGAGCATCTTCAGGAAGACGAGTAGTTAGAATGCATGAAGTAGATGCCCTTACATCACTATTAGTTCAAGTATCTTCTATCTCTTCAATGTTGAAACAGTTTACTACTAACAGTTTTAATCATGTTGCAACTCAGCCACCGAGTCAATTCGATGTTGTTTCCTGTGTATAGTATGGGGGTGGTCATTCTTTCGAGAAATGTCCATAAAATCCTGAGTCTGTTAATTTTGTAGGAAATCAACACCAAAATAGAAGTGGACAAGGACCACAGTCCAACTTCTATAAACCTTCATGGAAAAACCATCCAAATTTTTCTTGGAGTAACCAAGGAAATGGACCAAACAACACTTACATATAGCATAGATCAAGTCAATATTAAGGGTTCAATCAACAAGTTCAGAAACAACCACAATCTCAAGGGTTCAATCAACAAGTTCAGAAACAACCACAAGCTGAACCATCCAAAACCAAGCAACAACACTGAAAAATTTGGAGAACTAAATGGGTTAGTTAGCTACAAAGCTTCGTAATACACCGCTAGAATCCTTGTCGAGTGATACAAAAAATCCAAGGAATTTGGGTAAGGAACATTGCAAGGTAGTTGCTTTACGAAGTGGTAAGACTTTGGAACCCAAGGAAGCTGTGGTTGAAGATGAACCTATTGAGAAGGAGGAAATTCAATGAATAGTTGAAATCCCTGCACCAGAAGAGCCACAACTTACAGATTCTGATTAGGTAAAATCTAAACTAGTGAATTATGATAAGCTAACACCTTCTTTAGATGCAAATTTATCTACTTAGAAAAGTTGTCCAGTCTAAGCCAAAGTTCCATCACCTTAATATCCTCAAAGACTCCAGCAACATAAGCAGAAACAAAAGGTGCAATTCAAGAAGCTTTTGGATGTTCTAAAGTAACTTCACATCAATATCCTGTTGGTGGAGGCCTTAGAGCAATTGCCTAACTATTTTAAGCTCATGGAGGACATTTTGTCCAGAAGAAGAGGTTTAGTGATTTTGAGACTATAGCTTTAACGAATAAGTGCAATTCGTTCCTACAGAACAAGCTACCTCCAAAACTGAATGACACTGGAAGCTTTACTATACCTTGTAATATTGGAGAATCTTACTATGGTAAAGCTTTACGCGATCTTAAAGTGAGCATTAACTTAATGCCAAAGTCTATTTTCAAGTTATTGGGAATAAGTGAAGTAAGATCCACGAATGTGACACTTCAACTGGCAAATCGATCTTTGGTATTCCCAAAAGGAAAGGTCGAGGATGTTTTGGTACGTGTAGATAAGTTTATTTTTCCTACTAATTTCATTGTCTTAGATTTTGAAGCAGATAAGAAATTGTTGATAATCTTGGGAAACCTTTCCTAGCCACAGAAAGAACATTAATAGACGTGCAAAAAGATGAACTCACCATGAGAGTTCAAGAGGATTAGGTAACATTTAATGTTCTGAAAGCCATGAAATTCCCTGATCCATTAAAAGAATGTTCAATGATGGAGGAATTAGAAACCTTAGTTTCTATGGAATTGGAGAACAATCTTGTAGAATGTCTATTGGAAAAAAACTTTAGGTTTGAGCCATTGGAAGATGAACAAGGTAATGAAAATATGGCTTTGATAGAAGCCAATCCGAGGGACTATCTTCATCTAGCATGGTTTGAACCATTAAATTTGGAAGCTTGGGAATACACACAACCAAAGTTGTCAATCGAGAAACGGCCTAAACTTGAACTAAAGGTACTTTCTTCCCATTTGAATTACATTTATTTGGGTAATTATTCTACTTTTCCTGTGATTGTTTCAACATAACTAAAAGAACACTAAGAGTAGTAGTTGATCAAAGTCTTAAAGAAGTTTAAAACGGCGATTGGTTGGACCATAGCTGATATTCGATGAATAAGCCTATCCTTTTGTATGCACAAGATTATTTTAGAGGAGGGCAAACGAGCTAGAATCGATGGGCAAAGGAGACTCAACCCAATCATGAAAGAGGTAGTTTGAAAGGAAGTTATCACATGGTTAGATGCGGGAATTATCTACCCCATCTCAGATAGTTCGTGGGTAAGTCCGGTATAGTGTGTACCAAAGAAATGTGGAATCATGATTGTTAATAATGAACATAACAAGTTAATCCAGACAAGAACGGTCACGGGTTGGAGAATCTGTATAGACTACATAAAATTGAACAAAGTAAGTCGAAAGGATCATTTTCTGTTGCCTATTATGGATCAGATGTTGGACCGACTAACATATAATGAATTTTATTATTTCTTAGATGGATATTCAGGATATAAAAAAATAGTTGTAGCCCCAAAAGACCAACATGAAATGAATTTTACTAGGCTATACTGTACATTTCCTTTTAGGTGAATGCCTTTGCAATGCACCTACAACATTTCAACGATACATGATGACAATATTTACTGATATGGTAGAAAATTTTGTTAAGGTATTAATGGATGATTTTTCTATTTTTGGGAATACTTACGATGTTTGTTTGAGTAATTTGGCTAAGGTACTTAAGAGATGTGAGGAGATAAATCCTATCCTTAACTAAGAGAAATGCTACTTTATGGTTAAGGAGGGAATTGTCTTAGGACACACAATTTCCAAAAATGAGATTGAACTTGACAAAGTAAAGGTGGATGTAATTGAAAAATTACCACCTCCAGTTAGTATGAAAGAAGTTAGAAGTTTTTTAGGCCATGCTGATTTACCGAAGATTTATTTAAGATTTTTCAAAAATTTCTAAGCCTTTGTGTTCAGTATAAGAAAAAGGCACCATTTTTTAGTTTGACAAAACATGCTTGAAAGCTTTTGAGGAATTAAAAAGTCAGTTAATCTCAGCCCTAATAATTGTTACACCAGATTGGAACTCTCCTATTGAGTTGATGTCTGATGCTAGCGATTTTGCTGTTGGAGCTGTGATGGGTCAAAGAAGAAATAAAGTGTTTCATCCTATTTACTATGCAAACAAAACTTTGACAAGAGCTCAACTTAATTACTCAGTAATAGCAAATAAACTCTTCGTGATAGTTTTTTCTTTTGACAAGTTTCGTTCATATCTTATAGGTACCAAAGTCACAATATTTATCGATCATGCGGCCATTAAATACTTACTCACGAAGAAAGATACTAAACCAAGGTGGATTTGATGGATACTCTTACTCCAAGAATTTGACCTTAAGATCTAAGACCGAAAAGGTGTTGAAAACCAAGTAGCTAATCATCTATCGAGGTTGGAACAGAACGAGGTAACTCGTTCACTTGTTCCTATCAATGAGAATTTTCCAGATGAGCATATCTTCAAGGTGAAATTCCTTGGTTTGCTGATTATGCGAATTATTTAGCATGTGAAATAATACCTTCCAGAATAACATACCAACATGGTAGTAGGTATTCTTTCTGGAAGGATCTATTTTTGTTTAAACAATGTGCAGATAATATAATCAGGAACTGCGCAGCTGGAAGCTAGATTGACGAGATCTTATACCACTGACATTTATCTCTAAGTGGGGGTCACTTTGGTGGTTCCTGCACTACAGCGAAGATCTTACAAGCTAGATTTTTTTGGTCTACAGTGTTCAAGGATGCGTATGCATATGTAAGAAATTGTGATAGATGCTAGAGGACTGGAAACATATCAAGGAGGAACAAGATGCCCTTGACAAACATTTTTGAGGTAGAACTATTTGATGTATGGGGCATTGAGTTTTTAGGCCTGTTTTCTTTTTCTTATGGTAACATGTATATCTTAGTAGTTGTGGATTACATATCCAAGTGGGTTGAAGTCGGGGCATATCCAACAAATGATGCTAAGGTTGTCATGCGATTCCTCCATAAACATGTATTTACATGGTTTGGGACTCTGAAAGCTATAATTACCGGTGAAGGATCTCACTTTGTAAATAAATGGCTTAAGTGATTGCTTGACAAGTACGATGTGAAACATAAAGTGGACACTGCCTATCATCCACAGTCGAAAGGGCAAGTTGAACGGTTAAATTGTGAGATCAAAGGTATCCTTGAGAGGGTGGTGTGCCCTAATAGAAAATATTGGTCTAGAAGGCTCGATGATGTTCTATGGGCCTATCGAACAACTTTGAAGAAACCGTTAGGAATGACTCATTATCGATTAGTCTTTGGAAAAACATGTCACTTGCTGCTTGAGTTGGAAAATAAAGATCACTCGGCTTTGAAACAATTAAATTTGGATCTAAAGCAAACCAGTGAGAGAAGGATGTTACAACTTGACGAGTTGGAGGAGTTGAGTTTATTTTCATACGAGAATGCCAAGATGTATAAAGAAAAGACTAAGCGATGGCATGACAACCCATACAACCTCATGAATTTAGAGAAGGTCAAATTTTTTTTTTGTTTAATTCAAGTCTAAGGTTATTTCCTAGGAAGATCAAATCCCAATAGACTGGACCTTACACCATTCACAAAGTTTACCTATATGGAGCAGTTGAATTGCACGACAACAAGGGAGGTACATTTAAGGTTAATGGTCAACGTCTAAACACTATTGGGATGGTGAAGTTAAGTGAGTTGAAACCTTGTTCAATTTAATAGACCCTTGATTTTTCATATTTTTATTTTTATTTTTAATAAATGGCATAGTTAGAAACTATTTTTCTTGAATTAGTACATTAAATTAATTCTGTCTAAGATTGGAACTTAAGCAGGACCATTTGTGACGCCTCTAACCTTTCCTGGAAATTTAATTTGATGTAATTTTTCGAGAAAAAATTTTTCAAAGTAGCCCAAAAAGATTTTTTTTATTTTTATTTTTATTTTCAATTCCAATTTAATTTTTTTATGTTTAATAAGAGGGTCAAATTGGCCTAAGTATTAATCAGTTTATTTTGTTACGATTAGTTTAATTCTTAAGTACAGTTTGGGCTTGAGGCCCAGAATCGTGACTACCTCTATTCTACTATACAATTTAACTAATTGAACTCACTAATCTAGATAACAAATAATAGAATTTATCAAGCATCATACAAAATTTGTATAATTCAAAGAATTTATTACATAGTAGAATGTCTTACTCAACCAATTGTCAATCATACATTGTTCAAGTACTATGCATAATTAAAACAAAAAAGATAAAATGAACACACATACATAAAAAGAATTGCCTAAACATGCAATTTTTCTATGAATGCTCCCCCCACACTTAAATTACACATTATCATTAATATGTATTCCCCAAAGAAAGATAAAAAGTTTAACGTATTTCCCTGAATACTGTGACCGCTCATCAAGGCTAGCTAGGGTCGTCCACCTTCGCGTTTAAGCTCGACTGTGTAATGTAATTCTTGAATGGGTGGCCTACAGAGAAAAAAATGTAACACCCTTAACCCGTAACCATTACCAGATTAAGGTTACAAAGTGTCACAACTAATAATTTAACAAACAAAGACTTTAAAACCATTCAACTACTAACTCGATAAATATAATTTAAAACATTTGTTAAGTGTGGCAAACCAACCGAGTAATATCTTAAATCAAGTTTTTAGGATGTAAACATAAATTCCAAACACAAACTAAATCAAAATTTTAGAATTCAAAATAGTTAATAAAAATTCGTAGGTGGCAACGATACTAGAATGATACCTAATTAAAAAACGATACCAAATTGCTATATTATTTTCAAAACCAAAACTGGGGCATCGATAATTAATTTATGGTATCGATACTTTATATATGTGTATTGATACTTGATTAAAATTTGATACCATTTTAGCATTCTGTTTTTTTGAAAACTTTTTCACAAAGCCAAGTATCGATACTAGATGATGAAGTATCGATACCTAAGTTTTAAATGGTAAAATATCAAGTTTAAAAACTCAATATGTACCATACACACCTACCATCACACAACATAGTACTTAACTATTTATAACCCTACAAAAACACATTCATTTACCACAAAATAAGTTAACTCAACCATCTTATAATATCTAACCAATATATCATTCAAAGGCACCTCAAACCAAGTTCACTCATTCAAATGATCTAATCCAAATTTCACATAGCATTAATCATCTATTCATTTTTCATCCATCAAAATTTTTGGCCATAATAAAAACATGCATAAAAGCTTACCAAAACAAAACAGCATTACCAAATTTTAACCTTAAATATTCATCTAACCAAAAGCTATCTTATATTCACATTCAAGATTCACCATTCAACTAGATGTAACATCTCAACACAACATTTGATATATGAACAACAAAGAGCCTATATACATGCCACACCCCAAAACAAAAATACCAAAAGCTACCAAATGACTAGATAGTGTGAACCTTCAGTTGATCTGTCCGGTCAATCCACAACTTTGATAACTACAAAAGGACACATATAAAACTAGTAAGCTTAGCAAGCTTAGTAAGTTCATAACTTAAACCATCAAACTCAACTTACCTTAATTGATATCAAAGTATAAAGAGATAAATTTACAAATCCTGATAACCAAAAACACATTTGTAATTCACATTAATTATTGTTCACATAATAGCATAAATCATGGTAATCCTATTCTCAAATAGCTTGAAAATTTCATAACATCTTTTCATCAATATAAATATGCTCATATATATATAAACAAGTAATTCATTTAACCCTTGACGCTTTCTAATATCTTGAATATGCATTAACATTCAAAACCACAAATCAACCATATTTTCCATTAACATTTAGCTTGATGAACTAAGTAATACGACTCAGACACACGGGTAACTACACTACGCTACACTAGAGGCATCATAGATGCATACAAAGGCACGAATGTACAAGTAGAGGCACTATAGTGCAAACAGAGGCACCGAAGTGTATACAAAGGGACTGAAGTGCAAATCTCATACAAGCGCGTATATTAACCTTATTGGCATGCCAATTGTATCCTATGTAATTACTATGTTCAACCGGGAAATACACATAAATCCATTACTTTAATACATTCTCTTCATACAGAAGCCCTTCATCATTTTCGTACATACACTATATCATTAATACGTTCGTATATATATAAATATACAACTCCAAACCAAACTACTATCGTTTCCTTTCAATTTCATATAAATAACTAATGGAATTTCTCATACATTCAATAACTAATTAGAAACAAATAGTATATTCACAAGAATTTTTTTATATAATAAATCATTATGAACTTACCTACGATTCAATTCCGGTTAACACATAAGGACCATTTCACAATTTTCCCCTTTCCTCGGTTATTGTCTTTTTGGCTCGATTCTTGATCTATATAGTAATTAAATTTAATCTATTAAAATTCACATTCAATTTAATGCATAAGACCATTAACTTCTCATTAAATTACACATTTTTCCTAAACTTTTACATTTTTCACAATTTAATCCCTAAACCTAAAATTAACAAAATTAACAAAACTTTGTAACAAAACATACTAACCGAATTTTTACTCTACTATATTCAACCCTCATTTATTCTAATTTCTCAAAAATACTCTATCAATTTTAATATTTAATCAACTTCATCCTTTGCTCAAAAGCTAACAAAAATTACTTTATAACTAATTTTAATCATCAACAAAAACTTCCATTTCATCATTTAACATCCAAAATAATAAGGATTCATCAATGGTGGAACCCAAAATTCTTAAAATTTTAGAAAATGAAGACATGAGTTAGCCAGACCTAGTTACAATGATCACAAAAATATAAAAATTTCAAGAAACATAATTGAAATAAGCTTACATGCAAGAGAAATGTAGTAACCGAACTTAGAGCTCCAAAAATGGTGAGTTCACCCTTTAATTTTTGGTGGAAGAATATGAAAAAAATGATAGCCATATTTTGTACTTTATTTTTCTTTAATCTAATTATATAATTATAAGTTTACCCTTAGTTATAACCATCTAATTTTAAAAATTAAAAGGCCCATAACCGTCCATCTTTCAACCTTATGGACTATTTATTTCATAAGTCCTGTTATATTTAGTAATTAAACTATCAATTCCATTCAATTCAATAATTACTAAGTTTTGTGTCTCCGAAAATTCAGTCCTTTTATTAAATTAACTAACTAAACATTGAAATTTCTTCACAAAACTTAATACGACTTTAATGTAACTCCATAATCATTAGTTAAATAATAAACACAACCTCTCATATTGGAATTGTGGTCCTAATACCACTATTTCCAACACCATTGAAAACCAGGATATTACAAAAACAAACAAGCACAATATTCAAATATTAAAAATAAAAACAAAAACAAAAAAACAACAATCCAAACCAAGTATGGAGTTTAAGGCTTGCAAATAAGTGAAATTGGAGTTTAAGGGTGAGTTTCAAGTTTTAAAAGGGGTAAAACACACGGGTCATGATATCCGAAAAAGGGCATCACGATATCGAGGTTGAGGTATTGCAACCCTAAGGAAAAATAAGCCTTAGTATCGCAACATTCACCCTTGGATGTGGCGATATCCCTACATGTTTTAGGACTAAAACTAAATTTGAAAATGTTTTTGGTGTCATGACACCTTGGAGTCGATATCGCAAAACTAAAGCTTGTTTTGACCTCCCATTGAATCCGACTGTGGTATCTCAACATTGACCCTAGGGTGTGACAGGTCAATTGTAATATTTGTAGTGTTACAATGGAACACAGGAGTATTCCAAGGATCGAATCAAAGGGAATTGTGGATTGAACAATTTCTAAATAATGTGTGTGTAAATTAAAGAGTCTAACCAGCTAATCGAAAAAATTTATATTACGACAAATCATAAAATCAAGATAAATTAATCTACATTACTATCTAGCTAGCAAGGACTAAATTGTAAAATCTACAGAACTACAAAATTAACAATTAAATAATAATGGTTGGTTGACATTAATATGGTTCTCTAATCCTCGCATTAGGGGTCAAAATCGCTTAAACTCCCAAAATGGCTCCATTTTACCAAGTTAGAAAAATTAATCTGGATTATCTCTCGATCTCACAGGTTAACCTGGGACTAATAAATTGGTGGCCAACAAGATCTCCTCTCGATCTCATTTGCCTAAATATTCCCTTAGGGTCATAAATTCTACGTTTTTAAGTTCATTCAATTTATTACAATTTGGTCCCTCGTCCAAAAATCAGCTCACCACATATCTATCGACCAAGCCCCTTTAAAAGTTTAGCTATTCATGCTGAAAATAAAACTAACAAACATGATAGTGAAAAACAAGGAAGCCATTAAATCAAAGCTTAGGAAAAAAAATTGAAAGTTGGGACTTTTATGCAAGAAAACTTAAATGGCATGAAAAGGAAGGCATTTAACAAGAAAATCTAAAGCAATAAACATAAAAAGAAAAAAAAGTTCATGGATGCAAAGTGCAAAAATGTCTTACAACCAAGGTACAAGAATTAAAAGTGCAAATAAACCTAAGCTACAATAATAACTAACTTAACTAACTGTCACATCCCAAAAATTGGGTTAGTAGAATCAGGTTTGTGAACCGAGAGTGTTCACGCCTAGATTTTTAAGGTTCTCTTTGTCCGTTTGTTAATAAGTGAGTTATTGGCCTGATGGTTAAGAGTTAGTGAGTTCATCCTTGAAACCCAAGTTAGAATCCCTTCCCTCGCATCATTTTTATTTTGTGCAAATTTTTTTCAAATCCTAGAGTTGTCACGCTCTGTTTTACAAATTGTTATCATTAGCTTTTGTACAAGAGTGAGTATCTGGCCTAGTGGTTAAGTTGTGTAGCATCCCTTAAGACTCAAGTTCAAATCTCCTTGCATATTTTTTAAAAATGATTTTGGCACACCCCTTTGCTGGACAAATGGGTTGCCAACCCAAATATTCTTTTCTTCTTTTTCTTCCTTATTTTCTCCTCTTTTTATTCCCTTGTACCTCTTCCTTTCCTTTCTTCTCCCTTGTTTACTCTCATATCATTTATTTCCTTTGACTAGTGTATGATCACCAAGAAAACTATCAACATTCTTTTTTTTTCCTTTCTTTTCATCTTTCTCTCATCTCTCCCTTTTTCTCTTCTCCACCACATTGTGTCGCCACTCTAACCACCGATTGCCACTGTTTGCACCACCGAGACCCACCCTTGCACAGCCTGTAATATCTCATTTTTAATGGTAATAGAATAGTGGTTTCGGGAGCACAACTTCTGATAAGTGAAGTCGTGTTTTATGTTTTAGTCAATATTTATGGAGTTACATTAGGGTCGTATTAAATTTTGGTGAATAAATTTTAATGTTTACTTAGTTAATTTGAGAAAAAAGACTAAATCGCAAAAAGATGGAAAATCTAGTTATAATTGAATTATAGGAGATAGGTGGTTTAATTAACATAAGAGGGAGGACTTATGTGGTAATTAGACCTTAGTAAGGTCAAATGGACGGTTTTGCATGTTGAATTAATTAATTGTATGTTAAATAAAAAGGGGTATAATTGTAAATTAATAATAAAAGTAAAGTAAAATAATAACAAAATAAAATTTGTCATCTGCCACAAGTGAACAACCGAAAATTAGGGTGAAAAAACACCATCTTTATCAAGCTAGGTTAGACCATTCCCATTGCGTGCATGTAAGCTCATTCTAGTTCCGTTTCTTGTAATTTTTATGTTTTTGAGATTGTTACAACTAAGTCCTGTTGACCCGAACCTTCGTTTTTGAAACTTTTAAATATTTTAGGTATTTCCATTGTTGAACCCTTGCTATTTTGGATGTTAATTGATGAAGTTGAAGTGTTATTTGTTTATTTTGACTGGTTTACTAATTGATTTCTTTAATGGTTTTAGCAAATTGTGTAAATTGATTAAATATTTAAAGTTTCATGGAAATTGAGTAATTAATGGTGAAATTCCCTAGCTTAGAATGATATTCGGTTAGCTTTGGAAAGTTGTAAAAATTTGTTAATTTGGAAATTTTGGGTATATGGACTAAATTGTAAAAATGTAAAAGTTTAGGGAAAATGTGTAATTAATGAAAATTTAATCCATTGAATGAAATGTGAAATGTGTATGAGATTAATATATTGTATTTAATTATTATATAGATCAAGAATTGAATAAAAAAGACAATAACCGAGAAAAAGGGAAAATTACAGAATAGTCCCTATGTGTTAACCGGAATTGAATAGTAGGTAAGTTCAAAGTATTTCAATACATAAATGAAATTTACATGTGTTTTATATTTTTTTCTCTATTTAATTCATTTATATATGTATATATATGTGAGACTTATTTCGATACCCCAAAAGGCCCATATGTGCCCCTATTTGTACTTCGGTACTCCTGAAAGCACATACGTGCCCCTGTTTGTACTTCGATACCCCTGAATGCTCATACGTGCCCCTTTTTGTACTTCGATACCCCTAAATGCACATACGTGCCCCTTTTTGTACTTTGGTACCTTTGAAAGCATTATAATGTCTCAACATTTCACCATCTAAGTTCTTGAAACTTTGAGTAATTACTTAATATGGGAATCGAGTTTAATTATGTTTAGAGTAAATTTTATACTATGTCCTTACTAAGCTAAGTAAGCTTACGGGTTTTAGTGGGTTGTTTTGTAGATAATAGTTGCTGACTTTTTGGAAGGATCAACCAACTAGCTCACACTATCCATCTAAGTTGGTAGTTCTTGTATCTATTATGGGTAGTGGCATGTATATAACAATGAATATATGTGTTTTATGAATTTTGATAGATGTATTTAATAAGTGAGATTTGTGGTTATCTTAGAGTTTATTTTGTAATGATGGAACAAGTACATATATATAATGCATAGATGAATACCTTGATGTGTAGTTGTTGAATGATGTGGTTTGTAATCGTGGTGTGATGCTTTATTTTTTAGTGAAATAAATATATAGAGAATTCTTTTGATTGTTTTTGAGACTATGTTTTAGTAAGTTAGCCTATCTAAATATTTTGGTATATGTTTAGCTTAAAGTTTTGTTGTTTAAATATCTAAATACTAGTTCAAATATAGTAAAATTTGGTATGAGCGTGATGCTTTGTTTAAATATAGCTTAAAGTTTGTTTAAATATCTAAATGCTTGATGCTTTTTTTATATATTAGATAATATAAAATGTGGTACCAATGATGGTACATTGGTTAGGCGCGTAAGATGGTTGTTTTGGCACGTTTTGAGCGTGTTAAATTGTGTTTTGAATAGGTTAAATGGCTAGTAATTAGGTTGCTTAGTGTCCAAGCAAGTATGATTTGGTAAACTTACTGTTTAAGGTTCATTTTAGTGCACAAGGCCATGTGCCACACACGCTCTGAGACACGGCCGGCAACATGGCCACATGTATTAAGTAAGTGAGTCACATAGTCTGCGACACGGTCGTGTGTTTTTAGTCAATGAGTTACACGACCTCTGACACGACCATGTGATCTAAGTTAGTGAGTTACACGAGTTGGGATACGGCTGTGTGTCCGAACTTCAAATGTCCACACGATCTAGACTATGTCACACGGCCTGGACACAGGGCTGTGTGACCCCTACATATCAAATTTTCATGTTTTTCTCAAAATTTTTGATTTGTCTCAATTTGATCCCTAAATGTTTCTAAGGTAATTTTAAGGCCCCGTAAACCCGAATAAAGGTATATGTGTATATTTATTCTATAATATGATATATGTTTATAAATTAATTAAATACTTGCTATAGAATTAAGATAAATTGTTTGTTTGGTTCTTTAACACTCAGATCCTTAATCCAGTAACGGTGACGGGATACGGGTGTTACACTGCCACCCTTCTTTCTTGTCACACCCTAAAATTGGGCCTAGAAGTTTTGAGGGTATTTTAGGAATTTTAGCCTATATGTGCTTGGAATATCGTTAGTCTGGTAATAGATAATGTTTTCGACAATGGCTATTAGGATACTAAAAATTTGGAAATATGACTATTTTGTAAAAGAGTAAAATTTTGGGGCATTTATGTTGCAATTTAGCCAATTTTTGAAGTTGGACATTTAAACCCCTCATTCTCAGTTTTGTTGCATGATAGATTTCTCCCTATTGCCCTACTTTCCATTCTTTGCTCTCCATTGCTATTTCATTCAATTTTTTATTTTCAAACGATACTACTTTGATTCCCCTATTTCCAAAGTATTAAACCTCCCTAAATCTTCAAGAAAACACCCAAAAATCTCATCAATGTCATCATCTTCCTCAAGTGTGGGTTTTTTTAGATTCGCATCAAATCTCTATTTTCTCCCGTCAAAGGTAACCGTTCATCTTTCCATTGGTTTTAAATGATATCTAGTCTCTTACACTAAATTCTTAGCCACTAAAACACATGTTTTAGATACAAGTTGAAAATAGGATCGTTAATGCTAAATTTTAGGTTTTTGAGTAAAAATGTGATTTCAAAATGTTTTTCAATTAGATTTGATGTAATTAAGAGTTTTATAAAGTTGTTTTAATGTTTTGTAAAATATTTCTTGGGTTTTAATGAATCTTTGGTATAATGGCCAAAATTTGTCGAAAAATGTCGATACCTTGAAACGTGTAATTTTGTGTGGTTTAAAGGTTGGGGTTTAGTCGTAGATGAATATGTGGATGAATGGAACTTGTTTCATACAAAAAGGTTAAGTGTAGATCGAGATATTTGTGTTTTAAGTCTGTCATGCTAAATGATTTGATTACATGAGAAGGTAGCTTAGGCTTGTGTTTTGGTTGGTTTAAATTTGTCATTGGCTTTCAATTGACTATGTGTATTGTGATTGTTATGTGTGAAGCCTCAGATTCATTAGAGCCTTCCACGAGTTAGAAGAAGAGCTAGTTCGAGCTCTCGATTTTTGGCGAAAGTTGATATTCGATAAGTGTTTTGGGATCGCTACTCGTAGATAATTCGTTATGTAATTGGGAATTTAGAAGTAGCCTAAACCCTTACACTAAATTTCAACTGTAAGTATTCTCACACCTATGATTAAATGTGAAATATGTTTGCTTGTGAAATTGTGAAATTGTGAAATCATGAACATATATGAGATGCTATGATATATGCTATAGGCTTATGATGATTGTTATGAAAGTGAAAATAAGGGTATGTTATTCATGCCATGTGACAGTAAATATGTGGATATGTTTTCATGCCATATGAATGATATTATATTGTGCTACCAATGTGAATATGCAATGAATATGCGCGAAAAATTGGTAAGTAAATATGTGATAATAATGTGGATATTTTGGTCTTGGGACCTTATGAGACCGTTGGATATAGTTGGCATGCCATAGGATTGTGAGTACTCACCTTTGTGTTGTGGTATATAAGGCATTGAAGCCCAAGGATAGTTTTGGAGAAATAAAAGAATGTGAGCTAAGCTCCATTCATCGGGATATGTATGTGTGGTGTGTTGGAGAGTATGAGCTACACGCTTCACTTATGGGACATGTTCGACTCCTTGAGTTATTATGGTATGATGTGTGGTGATAGAGTCTACTTTATGTTTCATAATTTGAAAAGCCAAATTATCATAAAAAGTGACTACATGTGGTTAAATGTTATTGATGTATGGAGAAATATATGCTTAAATATTCATGTGACTAATGTGTCAATGAATTCAATAAAGATGATTAATGTGTAAAATATGTCATAAGAGTAAAAGATGATATGAATATGATGTATGTCTATTTCATTGATACATGATGACTTGTTTAGGTAGTGGTTTTTCTAAGCATTCACTAAGTTTATTAAGCTCACCCACCCATTCTTAAATATTACAGATACATAGTGTCGCTGTGAGCGGTGTAGTCTCGAGGGGTGATCCAAGTCGATTATTTAGCTTTTATTAGTAGGTGTTATATACTTATTTCTGTTTTGGGAATAAAAAAAATGTGATAGTCCAATGTGGTAGATTTTATATCGGTTTTGCTAAGATATTTTTAGGTTATTCGCATGATATTTATGTTAGGAAGCATATGGACTTAAATATGAAGTTTGGATTGTTGTTTTGGACATTTTGATGTTTATTTATCTAGATTAATGAAGCATGTTATTTGGGGATGAACATAAATGGTTTATTTTTTAATTCATGCAGGAATCTGGTAGTCTAGAGCAAAGGTATCGATATGTGGGTTTTAAAAACAATACCTATGTAATTTTGAAAGTGTAGGGAGTCAAATTATAAATTTGGTATTGATACTTTGGCCTGAGTATCGATACTCAGGGTAATTTTATCGATACATTACAAAAGGTACTGATAATTTTAAACGTTTTGATATTTGGTGAGAAACAAAATGTTAGTTTGGTAACGATTTTCCAAGTGGTATAGATACCACATAAAGGAAATACCGATACCTTAGAGGCAGTATCAATATATGTGTAATAGTTTTGGAAATTTTGAAATTTGGCCCATTTGTATGTTTGATTGATATTTTTAATACCCTTAGTCTATGTATGGCATGTTTTAACAATAAGAAATGGTTGAACGACTATAATTCATGCGTATGATTGAATAAAGATGATGATTTACTTGTGAAACTATTTGCTAAGTAAATGATGCGTGATGGTGGTGTAGCATGCTAGTATTTGGGCTCGACGACTGGGCTGAGTATGGGGTGTTACATCTCTTTTCCTTTCTTTGCCACCATTGCACTACCACCATGTTGTTGTTTTGCCACCGCCACACTGCCACCACCGATCTTCTTGTTTTCTCCTCTTCTTTACTTTTCTTTTGACTGTAATTGAATACCCTTTGTTCTTCTTTCTTTTTAAAATTGATACATAAGATTTCTACTCATCTTTTCTTTATTTTTGTTTCTTCCATAGATGTTTTTCCTTCATCTGCTCAAGTTTTTCATTGAACCATAATCTTCCAATCTAGTTTGTAAATTCATAAGTGATGATTAGCATAATCTAATCACAGTTTTTTCTTTTCCTTTATTAAGCTAAAATTTATATATATATATATCTTATGTATATTATGTTTTCGTTGAAGGATTCAATCTGGATCACTCGGATTTACCAAGAGGACCATAGGATCTTCATTTGAAAGAGTGATAGAGTAAGTTGATTTTCATTCGAATTCATAAGAGGGTTTTATTGGACTATTTAACCAAAACTAACACATGTGTGTTTTTGGTGTATGTACAACCATTCTATGATCAGATCAAGGCGAGATCTGATTCGATCTAAAACGTAGGAGTGTGGAGGATTAGATCTGGGACTGTGGGACTTTTATATGAGGTGTGACTCCTAACCATTTAAGAACTGTAGATGTTTCATCTATAAATAATATATTTGTTTATTCAATAATAATATTACTATAAACTCTTGCTATACTGATGACTAATCGATCGTATAAGTGTTCTTGGTGAAAAATAATTCCTTTATTAGAATAGGCTACAAGTGCTTCTGATCTAAGAAATCAATATTGCTGAACATTTATGTTATTAAATGATTCAATAATGTCTCGCATTTTTTGTGATTATAAAACATGCCACTACTATGTTATTGATACTGGTAGCATGATAAATCATGTTCACTGAGATTGATAAATCTGACTGCATATTGATGACATGCCACTATTTCCATTAAATTCGATTACATGTTAGAAACACGATTACTGATACTAAAATATTAGATGCATGATAAATCATGTATGTTGTTCTACCACTGATTGCATGTTAAAAATCATGCCTATTGGATTAATCTTGTTATTGATATTGCATGTCATACTACATTGCATGGGGTTGGGTCGATTATGAAAGGAGGAAGAACTAGTAGTTTGTCTGCAGCACTGGTGGCTTATCCACAATACTGGCAGCTTGTTTGCAACACTAGTAGCTTGTCCACATTACTTGAAGTTTATTTGCAATACTGGTGGCTTGTCCACAATACTAGTAGTTTATTTGCAATACTGGTGGCTTGTCGACAAACTGGTGTGTTATTGGTTGGATGAGTTCTGGGGAACTCTTATTATGGTAATGGAGT
This sequence comes from Gossypium gossypioides, assembly GCA_013467495.1. Taxonomy (NCBI): domain Eukaryota; kingdom Viridiplantae; phylum Streptophyta; class Magnoliopsida; order Malvales; family Malvaceae; genus Gossypium; species Gossypium gossypioides. The sequence continues at coordinate 15,749 of JABEZY010271890.1, read as the reverse complement.
TAAGTAGGAACAATTTTTAAAATATTGCATTGATATATTCATACATGACATAAACTGTGAATTATGTATTATTTTTAATATTTTGTATATTCATTGGCTTGAGTGCTATAATTATTGTCTATTCTTATTTACTGGAGTTATGACTCGTATTAAGCTTATTAGCTCACTATTTAGTTTTCTGATTTAATTTCAAATAATCTTCAAGGTTTGGATCTGGACGGCTTTTGGAGGAGCTACTTGGATGTTTTTCCTATGAAAGTATTTTAAACTTAATTCTATTATTTGTTTCGGGATTGTAATAAATTTTATTTGGACTATGGCATGGGACTTTATTCTAGGATTTTTTTATTGCGTGACATTAGAGTTTAAAGATGCTTAAATTGATTTTTAAAATGTTTATGCATAAAAATTGATTTTTAAATAAAATTTATCAACATCACATTTTCCGCTACAATACTAAAAAACGAGTTTTTTTTTAATAAAATCCAAATTAGTTTTGAATAATGGTTAAACTTTTACAAATGAAATACTAAATCTATCGATTACTAAAATTATCATGTTTTTGCGAACATAAGTTAAACATTCGATTTCACCAATTTTGAACAGATAAGTCAATGGTCTTAAAATATGTTTGAAATTACGAAACTTTTAATTTTGGCCATTTTCGTGGTTAACGTAGTCTTCAGAATTTGACCATAACATCTAAGCTAGGTTAAGGAGGTTGCACTAACAATAAGAACAACTAAAACAATATGAAAAGTTGTTGGGAGATGTAAAATTTATAGCTAAGAAAATGAAAATAAGAAACCCTAGAAAAGGAAAAAGAAAAAGATAAAAGAAAACCTAAAGAAAACTAAACCTAAAATAAGGTAATGTGGCATTTTTCTCTCTCAGCCAAATTTTGGCTAATATAGTAGCTATTTTAACCCAATTTTTGTGCCAAAAATACCCATGAATGAGCCTTCAATGTTTGGTGCTTTGGGTGGACAAAGATTACCTTTTTTCCATTTTTAACCTCTCACGATATTGGTATCACGATACAAGGGAAGAGGATATTGCAATACATGACCGCCTCTAGATGTACAAACGTCCAGAGTGTGAATACTACAACTAAAGATATAGATTTGAGGCGGTGTCTGCAAGTATACGGATCAGGTTGTAATATAGTTTGTTTACAATGAAACACTTGGTAAGTATTTCGAGGATGTACCCAAGGGATTGCAGTTGGAGGAAAACTGCTATTAAACCAATTACCAAAAATAATTACTAATCTACTTGAGTCAAGAATTAATAGTGTTAATCAAGAAGCAAGATGATAATAATAAACTAAATAAATTTAACTAAACATAAATCTACTCCTAGGTTCATGTATCGGCTTTTCCTATTCCTTATTTTGACTACGCAAGTTCCTTTTAGCTTAGATCCAATTGTTTTACCTAATTAATTATTGATATAGGGTTCTAATAAATCAACTAGTTGATACCCTAGTAGGATATTCCTATACGTCCACTAGAATAACGAGTCAAGAAGAGCTACTTATCTTCCGGCCTTAAAGTCTAGACCAGTTCGGGGTTAAGGTGTTCACGGATAGGCCATACCAATTTTAGGTTAATTCCCACCTAAATTACTTTCTACGGTTGTCAAGCCTAGGTTTTAAGTTCTTCCTCTCCCAAAAATTTGATCCCTTAAGAAATTATATCCTTCAATCAATTAGTAAGATTAGAACAGTTGAAACCATGCAAAATATGTATAAAACATAAATTGATTCTAATATTTACACAAACATTCAATTAAACAATGTTAAAGAAAGAGATATAAAGAATATAATAAAGGAAAAGAGATGCTCATGGATTTATCGATGAAAGCGTGGCTCTGGAGCAATCTCCACTCGCAAGAGTCTCACTTTGGAATAGGATCTTTCAATTACAAGAACATAAAAATACCTCAAGTAAAAACTAAGAATGAAATAAAAACCCTAATTATGTTTCTGTCTCCCTAAAAATTGTGTGTTTAAACTGATTACAATGGTATTTATATAGGCAAAACTCAGAATACTAAAGTGACTAAAATATTCTTAAAGAACTTATAGTTTGACTGGGACAGATACCCTTAATTTCCCTAAAGAAACGTAACAAAAACATGCAGGAGTTTTTGGGATGCGCAAGAGCTTGGTTGCAACACCGACCTGCGTTGTTGCAACCAACCACAGGGTGTATGTCGCGACATAGGAGGGCTGTGTCATGACATTGAGGACAATTTCACTCCAAAACTTGTTTTTGGCTTCTGTGTTTGATGTTGAGACATCAATGTCTTGGTGTCACGACATAGGCATCAGTTTTGGCCAAAATAAGCATCTTTAGCTCCCGACTTGTCCTACAGGACCATGTAAGATTATTTAGATATATAAAATGTAATAAAAAATACTAGAAAGCATAAATTACTTCTTTAAGTATGAAAACCTAAATATATACTAAGATGCTTTGATTTAACTATCGAACAAGCTAAAGTTATGTGTAAAAAGGATGTAAATAATAGTGTAATTCATGGTAGATCACTCTTGCACACTTATCTTGTTGCTTGTCGTCAAGCAACAAAAACACGTATATTGGAAAAAGAGAAAATAAAAAAATTAATACGAAAATTACTTAATTTCTTTCTTTAAAAAAGCTAAAGTTAGTGAAGATAGATGTAAACAAGAACCTCACACCTAAACTCCTCGACACTTAACCTTTTGCTTGTTCTCAAGCAAACCAAGTCTAGACACAAAACATGTAACAATAAGGCATCTCTTGGATTTTATTACTTTTATAAACATTGTCAAATATTAAATGTATAATAATAGCTATCGTACGTGTAACTTAATCTCGATAGTTCAATGCCTTGAAAATTTTTAAAGTAAATTAGGATTAGTTTACAAAGTTACATTACTAATAAATTAGAAATAATTCCCATGACCAAATGTTTAACAATATCACCATTAACATAAATCAAATAGATATGTAGTAGACACAACCATGTGAATCAAAAACATTTATTAAATAAAATTGTTAGCAATTATGGAAGATTATGTATAGAGAATGCTTAAGTCACATTAGTCTTCTAGGCTTATAACATTCTGAGGCTTAGAACGGTATGAGTTCAAAGAAAAATATGGCTAAAAACAGTTCAAACACTAGAATTAGTTAGACACATGACATTGTTCCCTCTCTTCCCTCTTAGTGTCCCATCCAAGCTTATCGCCTTTTGACTCCCTCTCTCACCTACCTTATCTCTCCATGTAGGAAGGTAAAATATAATACTAGCAACTATGGTCGACTTAATGAGTTTTGGTACACTAATGATTGAGTTTTCTCTCTTTTGTGACTTTTTTTTTGTCACTTGACTTTTACTCTTTTCTTAGTCATAGTGTTTTTATTTCATTTTCAATTTTAACTTTTTCTAGATTTTTATTTTTCCCATATTTTTGTCCGACTTATAATCACTGCATCACATTGTTTCTTTCTTTTTCTGCTCTCTTTTTTTAAACCACCATAATGTATTTACCTAAACCCTCAATATCTATGGCCTGACATCTATTTCGTAATGTATAAGGACTAAAGATAGCGGAAATTTCAAGTTTTATGTGTGGTCTTTGGGTTTCAATTTCGTTGGTTCATCGAAAAGGAGTTATCAGGCTCAAATAAGGAGACTAGGGATTCATAGAATTAATGTATGGTCATTTGAGAATTGGCTATTCAAACAATACCTTAGGTCATCCTTAAGCATCCCACCATACACAATTTCTTTCATGCTTCAAATTAAACCGAATGAATAATAATCAACTCAAGCATTCATGTCTCTATAGCTATCTATAAGACCTATATCTCATATGGCATCATCAAACATTCTTACTTAGGTACTTCTAATCTATTATGGAATTTAGCTAGGTAACCTAATCAATTTCTCTAAAAAATAATCAAATTATCTTATATCAATAAAATTTTCATGCTTAACTAGAACCATTACTTGCTTTATTTTCTTCAACTGCTATTCATTGTATTAATATAATCCAAGCACCATCCAGCAATAATAATTTCTTTTTCTTTAAAGTAAATAAATAGTTAACTAAAACAAAGTAAAAACACACAAATTAATCCTATTTTCTTTCCCCACAGTTTAGAACATACATTCCCTTTAATTTAAAATAATTAAAGTACGAACAAGAAAACTTCCTTGAGTAGGCCGAGTTCTTATTGTTATGATAATTTCGAGATTTGTATGCTCCAAGCAGACAGAAGAGTACCTAAAAAAATTACGAAAGAAATATAATGTAACAAAGATAAAATTAAAAAGAATAAGAATAAGAAGAAGTGTTGGTTATGGATGGCAGAACGTCTAAAAATATTCGGATGAACTTGGGCCTTTTGTAACAGCCCGTGTTCAGTGAAATCAGAACAATGATTTTGGGACCACAAATCCAACGATTAAATTTTTATTTTATTATTATTTTAATGTCTATGGAATATTAGTAAGGTCGTATTAAAATTTTGTTAAGAAATTTTTATGTTTGCATGATTAATTAAGTGAAAAGGACTAAATCGTAAAAAGTGTAAAAGTAGAGTTCTATTAGTTAAAAGTGTCAAATGACTATGAAACTCTAAACTAAATGAATTGGATGGTAACTAGACCAATTAAAGTGATATTGGATATTTACAGACATGGTATTAATGAAATTATTAAAGTTTGTAAAGGTTAAAATGGTAATTAAGTAAATTAAGGTTAAATTAAATAAAGCAAAGGTTTTCATCTTCTTCATTCATCAACCTAACCAATTTTTAGCCATTAAAGGAGAGGGGGTTTTGTTTAAGCTTGCTTCTCTTGCAAGTTGTGTTTTGAGTTTCGTTTTTAATGATTTTTATGTTTTTGAGGTCGTTTTAGCTTACTCTAGCTAGCCCGGGGGTCAATTTGTAAAACTATTAAAGATTTGAATGATTCTTGATGTTAAAGGGTATATTACGAATCCTTATTGATGAATAAACAAGCTTTGTAAAGTGAGTTTTGATGAAATTTGCATTTAGGAATTAATTTGTAAAAATAGTAAAATTTCATGGAAAATTTATGAAACGATGGTTTTTATGAGTTGATATAAGTTCCTAATAAATTTGATTAGCTTGAATGGGGGATGAAAATGCTTAGATTTCAATTTATGAGCTTAAGGACTAAATTGTGAAAAGTTAAAATGTTAGAGGTAAAATAGTAATTTTGCATAAATATGAAATGTGGACTAATTTGAATACTAAAAGTATTAAATGGTTGAAGTTTTCTATTTAGATCAAGATATACCACGTACGAACCTAGATCGAGGCAAAGCAAAAACTTTGGAATAGTTCGTTTAACTTCTACGCCATAGTTGTCGAGGTAAGTTCGTATGAACAGTTTTTATATTTATGTTATTCAAATTTATGTTATTATGTATTCAAAATGTAATTCAATGACGTTTATCCAAATCAATGCTATGATAGTGATTGAGTCCCGGTTGAACGTTAGGAATTCATAGGATACAAATGACATGTCATTAAGGATTTCATGTTTCGGGTGTTGTTCCTGAATGTCCTACCGATGGCTAAGGTCCTGCATTTGTTGCAGATACTCCACATCTCGTGTGTGTAGCATCGTGTAGCTTACATTTCGACCCACAACTCATGTGAGTAGGCCCATTTCACAGCTTGTGTGAGCAATGATGTAAATGAAAGGTTACGATTATATGTTTAAGCACACTTCGTGTGAGATTTCCCAAATATCCAATGATATTCCAGATGGAAAGGTAAGTTATCAAGTGGAATTGTGCATATGCTCATGAAAAGGATATATGAATCAAATGATGTATTTTTCATATGAATATGACTTATCATATGGTTAATTTAAATGAGTTATGTATAAATGCACTAACTTGTGTATTGATGATGATGTTTAGGCTTGTGCCAAGCTTGTGGTTTGGGTTATATTATGCTTATACTTATTGTTATGTAAATGAAATGGTAAGTTATGTTTTATTATCTACGAACTTACTAAGCATTAAGTGCTTACGTAGTTTCTTTCCTATGTTTTATAGATTATCGAAAGCTCGATTGGTTTGGAAGCTTGTCGGAGATCTATCACACTATCCAGCATAAATATTGGTAGTTTTTGAATGTTTTGGCCAAAGTTATAATGACATGTATAGGTGGACTTATAATGGTGTTTAGTTGAATGTTTAGTTGATGATTTGGTATGTATAAGTTATGTAAGTTAACTATTTTGGTACATTTGATTCCTTGCTAGTTTGTGTCATTGTGACTATATCATGTTGCATGTTTTGAATAGCTCAAATGGCATGTTTTGTGATGGAATAGTAATGGTCAAGTTGTGGCATGTTTGGTAAGTTTTGGAACTAGTAGTTGATGAATAAAAAGTGGTAAAATATGCATGTTTTGGTAAGTCTTGATGATTGCATTTAAGGTGTCTTTGAATGGCATATTAGTTAGTTGAATTAGGACTTTGGAATGGAAATATATGTATGGTTTGGATGTGGTTTTGGTGCCTTGAAAATGTGCACAGAATACATAATTGTTCACGCATGAAATGGTATAGAAAATGGCTTGATTTTAGCAAATTTATGTCCACACAGCCTGAGACACGGGCGTGTGACTCAGTCGTGTGTAGTACACAGCCTGGTGATACGGCCATGTGTCATCTGAGGGTTCCTTGTTTGCAAGTCAGTGAGGTACACGGCCTAGCACACAGGCGTGTGGGGCAATTTTGAGAGTTACACGGCCTGGCACACGGGCGTGTGAGACGGCCGTGTGACCCTACTCAGAGAGTTACAAAGGTGAGGACGCAGGCTGGGACATGGCCGTGTGTCCCTAGTTCGAAGATTACATGGCCTGAGACATGGGTGTGTGTCTCAGCTATGTGAGGCACACGGCCGTGTGACCCCTGTTTCCAAATTTTTGTAACTTTTGCTTAGACTTTCCAAATGTTTTCAATTTAGTCTAGAATTGTTTGTAAGGTATTTTTAAGGTCTCGAGGGCTCGATTTAGAGATGATATGTATGTGAATGATTGGTTTATAATATTTGTAACCCTAATTCGGTGATAGATACGAGTTAAGGGTGTTACATTTAATGGTATCAAAGCTACGGTTTAGTCGATTCTCGGGCTGAACATAGCATGTGTGAGTCTAGAAATATATGCCATTATATAACCTGTCATAGTGTGATAACTTCTGACTCAAATTGAATTATGTTTTTGTATAGATAAAATATCATCCAACAGAGCTAATTCCGATGATGTCAAAGTGGTTTTTAGAGTTCATGAGAACAAACCTTATGGCTCAACGACCTCCACCCCTACCCTTACCCCAGCCGGTCCTTGTAGCTTCTTAAGGTTTGGAACCTTTGCGAGTGAGTAAGCCTCCAGTTGATAAAATCTGAAAGTATAGGGTTGAAGAGTTTCGAGGTACAACTAAAAATAATCCAAAGAGAGCCGAGTTCTGGTTAGAAAACACAGTAAGAGTTTTTTATGAACTATCTTTTACACCAATTGAATGCTTTAAATGTGTTGTTTCTTTGTTGAAAGACTCGACTTACCAGTGCTAGAACACCTTGATTGCAGTAGTACCGAGGGATCGAGCAAACTAGGAGTTCTTCTAGACAAAGTTCAGAAAGAAATATGTGAGTCAGAGGATCCTTGATATGAAACGCAAAAAGTTTTTTAAGTTGAAGCAAGGTTATATGCCAGTAGTTGAGTACAAGAGGGAATTTGTGTGACTCAGTACGTATGCTCGGGAATGTGTACCAACAGAGGTTGCTATGTGCACTCTATTTGAAGACAACTTAAATGAGGATATCAAGTTGTTAGTTGGAATTCTAGAATTGAAAGAGTTTGTAGTTCTGGTTGACAGAGCGCACAAGGCTGAAGAACTCAGCAAAACAAAAAGAAAAGTTGATTCTGAGACTCGTGATACAGGAAAATGACCTATAAGGAAATCATTCTCATCTCCATCGAAGAAGTCAAAGGAATACCATAGCCGTTCATCAGCTTCGGTGGGTTATTCTAGGAGAGATAGAGGGAAAAAACATTCGAGCGTGAAACCTTAAGCTACATCTGTTGTGAGTGTGTGAAGTGTCAGAAACAACAAACCTAAATGTTAGCAATGTAATAGACGACACTTTGGTGAATGTAAATTGAAAGACGGGTCGTGTTTTAAATGTGGTTATTATGACCATTATCTCAGAGTCTGCCCTGAAAGGTCTGATAAAGAAAAGGCTAAGAAGACTCATTCGAGTAACACGGCTGCGAGAGGGAGACCACCTCGAAACACTGGAAATGTAGGTAACAGTCATAGTGGGATGAAATATTCTACTGTGAGATCTGAGACGCGAGCACCAGCTAGGGCTTACGCAATTCGTGCTCGAGACAAAGCTTCAGCACCTAATGTGATCACAGATTCATTTTCTATCTTTGATACTAATGTTAATGCTTTGAGTGTCCTGGGGTAAACGCATTCATATGTATACACAACTTTAGTGTCACATAAGAAAATACTTGTTGATTCTACTGAGTTTGTGGTTAAAGTAATGAACTCTTTAGGTCAGTATGTGTTAGTCGATAAAATCTGTAAAAACGGTCCTTTGATGATTTGAGGTTGCACTTTTCTGACTGATTTGATGCTATTACCCTTTGAAGAGTTTGATGTAATTCTAGGTATGGACTGGTTAACTCTGCATGATGCTGTTGTGAACTATAGGCGAAAGCATATCGTGTTAAAATGTCAGAACGGTGAAAAGATCCAAATTGAATCAGATAGACTTGATAGTACATAATGCACGAGTAAGTATAATATGACACTAGAGTTGAATTGTTGAGGTTGTGCTATATGGTTGTTTCATTAAGGCTTGATGAATTGTTTGCATAGTAGTAGTTCAAGGCAATCACTGAGCTTGCTAAGCTCACCCACTCCCTTCTTAAACCATTGCAGATTAGTTGTGTGTCGGTGTGAGTGGTATGGTTCTGATGGGGGATTCAAGCAAGTCTATTTTGCTTTTCGTAAGTATTATTGTTATTTGGTTACATTTTGGGAATAAGGCAATGTAGTAGACTTAGAGATAGTATTCTGCATGATATTGGGATTTTTTATTATTTATTTATTCCTTAGGATCTTAAGGACTTGAATCGTATTATGTTAATTATTTCTCGGACTTAATTTTGATGTTTAAAATTGTTATTATGGATGTTTTGTGGTTTATTTGATATGGTAGGGAATGCATGTTGATTAGACTTGAATTGGAATGGTTTGCATGACTGTTGTATTCTTCTGGTCTACAGCAGACATATCAATATTCGTTTTTCAAAATGATACCTCTGTGATTTTGAAATGTGTAGAAAGTTAAAATTGTAAATTGGTATGGATACCATATCACGAGTATCTATACTTGGGGTAAAATTAACGATATTGTTTGAAAGGTACAGATATTTTCTTGAGTTTTGATTTTAGACGAGAAACGAAATACCAATTTTACAAACGGTATCGATACTGTATCAGGAAAATATCAATACCCTTATCCTAGTATCGATACCTACGTGACTTGTTTTGAATTTTTTCTAAATGAACCTTGTGCATGTTTAATTATATTTATAAGTCCATTTGGTGTGTGTTGGCATGTATTAATGTTAATTAGGAGTCTATTTGTCTTAAACTCATGTAAATGCTAAAATTAAAGGCGTTTCTTTAATAGTGAGTTCATTTGTATTATGTGCGATGTGAGACGATGGTGTAGCGTCCTGTTACTCGGGCTCGGCGACCGAGTCGGGTATACGGTGTTACAACACCCTTAGTCTGTGTCACGGCATTGAAGGTAGTCTCAGAATTTTTCCATTCTGCTCCCTATGTTGCGGCATCCAACCCTCCGTGTTGCAGTAAACAACTCACCGTGTTACAGCATAGTGACCAGTAACGGTTTAACAAGCCCTCTAATAGTCTCCTGCATACTTACAAAGTTCATTAGCTCACCCTCAGACCTCATTTAGTCCCTAAGGTCAATAAACGACTCAATTTGAACATTTTATTGAATGTCGTTAAACTTACTAAAACATAATTAAAACCTAATGATAATGCTTGTTTCTAAGCTCCTAAAGTGCGAAAATTAGTTTAATCTACTACATCGTATTACGGAAAATCAATAGCCCAATATGCCCATTTTTCCAACTCAATAAAAAGATGGAAATTTTTTCCATAGACCAATCGGTAGGAAGATATCCCAAGCGGTGTCAAGTAAGCTATTCTATATGCCCATAATGCATCATCCAAGTGAGCCGATCAATCCTTCCTATTTGGGTTCGTCATTTTTTCCAATAGTTTCTTAATTTCACGATTCAAAAGTTCAGCTTAGTTGCTTGCTTGAAGATGGTAAGCGATGGTAATGCAATGCCTTGCACTATATTTGAACAGAGCACTCTCGTGTATTCTACTACAAAAATGTGACCCTTCATCATTAGTAAGAGCTCTGGCTGTCCCAAATCGTGAAAAGATATTATTTCGAAGAAACCCAACAACAACCTTCGTGCCATTACTCAGAAGAGCAACAACTTCCACCCACTTGGACACATAACCCATTGCTAACAGGATATATTGGTTCCCGAAGGAGTTCAGGAACGACCCTATGAAGTCAATCCTCCATATATCAAAAACTTCCACTTCCATGATTCCTTTCTGAGGCATCTCATCACGCTCGGAAATGCTTCATGTTCTTTGGCATCGATCACATTATTTCGTAAACTCATATGCATCCTAAATCATAGTGGTCCAATAGAAGGTAGATTGAAGACTTTTTTGCGTGATTTTCTTTCCCCCGAAGTGTCCCCCACAAGGAGATGTATGGAATCCCTAAGAATCTCTGTAATGACCCAAACCTGATCCGATGATCTGGATCCGAACCTAGGGTGTTACTACTTAAGTAAATAAGAAATTCAATTATATTAATTCAAGTTACATTCAATTAACTGTTTAATTTCAACTTTCCTATGAACTAGACGAAAATTTAATTAATATAAACAGATAATTTATTTACAATTATGATTGATTTGGTATCCTAGTCTATCGTAAATTTTGTCTAAAAGAATTCTATAAAACAACTCAGATTCGAACACACCAACAATTTTCTATGTATACATAATAGCCCACCTCGCCACTCCCTGGGCGTAGCCCTGGCATCGTCCCTCCAAGCGCAAGCCTTTAAGAGTTCACCTGAAACATAACACACAAAAATAACTTCAATGGAACTTAGTGAGTCAACCACCATTTACCTGAATTATATTTACACGCCACATACGATGTTTCGAGAATCATCTTATTGCTCTTATTTTTCAACGATTCTCTAACAAAAGTTGCCCCCATTTCCATTTCGTCATTCATGTTCGTTGCCATACCTTACTCCGAGCCCATTTCTTTCTCTTTAGTGCCTACATTCTCCATTCACCAAGCCATAACTTCCTCGAACTTCAGGAAGAGACCCATACACAGGTGATTAATACTTCTTTTTAGGTGTATCATGTTTACACTCATTTTTAGAATACATTCTCTTTACCTCAAAAATTTTCTTAAAATTTCCATCTCTACACCAATCTTAATTGTATCAAGTACTTTATCATAATGCCCATCGATATGTTTCGTACCTATTGATCGCACTGTTTGCATATAGGAATAAAAAATATTACGCCTATCACTTAGTACAAAGTCTGCCATAAGGAGCGTCTCTCATGGTTTATTCTTGGGAGCCTTTCTAAAACATGCCACAGGAATAGCTCATCCTGTGTGAGTACTGTGAAAACTTTCTCTATAGGATCTGCCATAGAAGATATTTCCTTCGTGACCCTCCATAAGGGCATATCCTTTATTCTTTGTCGCGAAGGCTCTATGTCCAAAATTCGCCTTTCATATTGTTCCTTTCTTTATTCGTCAAGAATTCCATTCCATCAGAATACATCATGGAAATCATTTCTTTCTTTCAGGGTCTGCCATAGAGGCGCTTCCTTTAGGAGGTTGCCAGAAGGGCCTTCTTTTAGGGTACGCCACAGGGTGTCCTTTACAAAATTTGCCACAAAGGCTTCCATTTTCCTATGTGTTCATAATAGGGATTCGCCTAGACTCACAAAACATGAGGTTTGCCCCTCATCGTTCTGGGTCATGTAGAAAACCCTATTTAGTAATAACCTTCCTTTACTTCTTTCCATATGATGCCATAACCCACCAGTTATGGTCTTACAAGATATGGTGCATAAACTTTTCCTTTCAGAGAATTGTGTTTAAAGTCTCGACAAACCCCTTTAGACAACTTCGTTGAAACAAACATAGGCTCATCATACTTTAACTCACTCTTGACACACATAACTCATAACATGCTTTCAACATATGCTTATACATTCCAATAATTCATCTACAAGCATCCTTCGATTTCCAAATTCACATCACATACTTAGTTTATTATATCTCATGCAATTTATACATACACGATCCATCAAACATTCATTCTACACAAGATCATCACACTATACTTCTCTAGCTTCAGGTCCATAATTTATTTACATTTCATAGAATTTTTTGAGATGCACAATCACACATACCAGAGTAGGCTTAGGGACACACTTGAATTTCATCTTCTGCATCATCACACTCCATATTCTAACTTCTATCGAACAAGTAATAGGAACTACTTCTTCACATGGAGCATTCTTCGGAAGAGATCTAGATCTAAAATTTAGCTTAAGTGAAATAAAGGATTAATCTAGGTTATTTTAGGTCTAGACAGAAATACTTCTTGAAGGAGGAAGAAGAAAAACTCCCCTTTTTCCTAACCTGATTATCTAGATCTAAAACCTTTAACCTGATTATCTAGATATACAACATTTGTCCCTATGGAAACTTGACACGCGTCATAATCTTATTTAATCTACTTTATAGGTGGTTTATAGCTGTAGAGAAATGTGTACAAAACCTATCACACACATATATATAGCAATTTCATCGTTCATTTCTAACCACCCTGTTAGAACGTAATCAGTATCATGACTAACCAAACTTATCATACAATACTTTACGGAGATAGCCCAATTACCCAAAATTTCTTAATTCATTACCAAGCTCCTTTTCTTAACAATTCATCATTTTCTAAGGTGATTACTCGCAATATTCCAATTCCTGCCATGCTCCCACCTTACACGCCAAGAGCAACAGTTGGTCGGTAGCATTATGCCATTCAGAATACTACTCAGTTAACCTGCCAAGTTCAAAACCCACTAGATTCAGAACCTGCTAGAACCAGGTGTTACAATATCCCTAATTTCTTTTTCTGTAACACACCTTCAAATGATCTGGTTAGCACACTCCCAAAAGGTGTAGGGTTCCTTCCAAATGTAATCCCTAGCATGATGAGTGATCTTTTTCTTTTGCTAATTGGATGCTCCTGCAGGGAAATTTCCTCGCACCAAATAATTAACAATATTCACATATCAAGGCATGGGTTCAGTTTTGTCCTTCACATGATAACATTAGGTAAAGAATAGTTGCTCGTTTCTAAAAAATTCGTTCATGGTGCCAGTTTCCTCTTGGTCATCTTCAACCTCCAATCGTAATAAATGATCGGCCACCTGGTTTTCTATCTCTTTTTTGTCCAAAACCTAATTGGCCATCAAATATGGTCAAAAATTTTTGCAAGCGAACACCACCGCTAACATGTCGTTCTTTGTGGCTATGTAATTACATTAAGTTGAATTCAATATTTTACTGTCATTGTGGATGAAATGAAAGATCTTATCCCTTTTTTGTCCCAACATTGCCCCAATTGCATGATCGCTAGCATCGCACATGATCACAAAGGGCTTATTCCAATTTGGACTTGTTATGATCGAAGCTGTAAGAAGTTTTTACTTTAGCACCTCGAAAGCTTTATGGCATGTCGTGTCAAAGATAAAAGGAACATCCTTCTAGAGAAGACGGGTCAAAGGTTTAGCTTGTAACACCCCAAACCCGACTGAGTAGGTTTGACCCGAATCTGGTGTGCCACATTAGCCATCAAAATGACTTTTCGTTAACTCCTAACCTAACCTCCAACACACCATTGAATTATAGCATGCAACACACTAAGTTATAACAAACAACGGAATATACACATAGAAAATCATGCGAGCTTCTAAGTCAACCAAGGAAAAAGGTTTTCATGTCATATAATATAAAGACTTAAGGGTTGCATGAAAGATACTAACAGAATTGTTTAAGGAACATGCAATCATAAATACAAGTACATAAAGTAACTATTACGGTTCACATCATAATTTTAAGTTCACTCAACAAGATAACATATGAGTTTGCAGTATAACAAAAAAAACATAAGTTCGCATACAGTAGTATAAATTCCCTAAATAACAACTTAGACTAGGTTCGCTCATACAAGCTCACAACACAAGTTAAACCATTCATTTATATAAAACTTAAGTTCACATTACAACAGTTCGAATACTTTACTGATTTTGCACCTAAATATGCAAAATTTGGCTTGCATACAATAAGGGCTTTGCAATAAGATAAAACTTTCACAAAAAAAGGGCTTGCATACATATATGGGCTCACACAATCTACTTGGGTTCACAAAGTCAGGGGTAAGCATGTAATTATCAAGGTCGCATAATATAGCATTTAATATATCTGACTCGCACAATATGACAAAAGAAAATACAAGTAACACTCATGCATGAATAAACATCAGACTTTATTCATATTAAAGTATAGACAAATATTCTAAGACATGTTTCACAAAACAAAAGAAACTTAATTTTCAAAGGAATTTTCTTAATAATAGGATCAAATTAGAATAAGTCTTAACAAGTCTAAACCCCCATGATAAAAAATAAAACCCATCGCCTTTATCCTAGGTTCACCAATATCTAGTAAGGGAGGTACCTCGTCAAGTCATCTACCTCACCATTGCTATCCACGACCTACTTACCTATGAAGTAAGAGAAGTGGGTAAATTCATTGCGAACTTAGTGAATAATCAAGAATCAACATGGTATGCTTAAAAATAAGGTTTAAAACAAAAAAAGACTTGGTTTGAAATTTTTTTTCATGTATTAGGTTCGCAGGTGAGATTGCGAGACCTAGTTTGTAAATCCTGTCAGAAAACATAAGTTTGTAAAATGGTTTAACATGTGTTACTGAAAATCATACTCAAAAACTTGGCTTGGCCTTTCTTTGAATACAATACTTATACAACATGAAAACATGCTAACATACTTATCAGAATGGTAGAGAAGCATAAATTGTGTTCTCACACTTTAAACATTTATTAGAATTTGTCTCGTTGGATATGCGAATCTCCTTATAACTACTCATAATGACTCAAAGAGTCCTTATAACATGTAACACCTTAAACTCTAAACTCTAAACCCTAAACCTACCACCCACATAAATTAGGCAGCAAAATAAATATTCTATTTTTTATGCGCCACCACTAGAACCTTAGACCCTATGTACACTCTACACACCCCTTACCACTAGACCAACAACTCCTTTGTGTTATAAAAAAAAACTATTAATTATAAGGCCTATATACCAATGTCCAGATTCATTTAAGAGCAAAACTAAAAATTCTGCAAAAGCCAATACTAGAACCCAGGCTTCTCAAACACTCCCATACACACCCAAATCACTTAACCATTAAAGCAAACAAGCAATTTGTG
>JABEZY010271842.1:0-18604 GCA_013467495.1 Gossypium gossypioides | reverse complement strand
TATTTAGATAGCTTTTAATTGTAGCCATTGATGTACTTTGATTTAGACCGTTGATTTTGGAGAGCCTCAACTATAAATAGAGGACTCTTTGCTCATTGTACAGTATTGAGTTGTGAATAGAATTTTGAGAAGCATTCACTCAAACTTTTCTCTCAAGTGTTCTTGCTTTTCTGTGGCTTTTGTTCATCTTTCAAGGTTCGTTCTTATTTTGTTCATCTACTGTTCTTCGTTGGAGCCTTAGAGGAATTCTGTTGAATCCTCAATTGTTGCAAGTTAAGGCTGACTTAGGCATTTTGTGTAAAGAATCTGCCTAAGGCCGCACGGATTGCGTGGGAAAAATCTAAATTCGTGACACTAGGTTCAAGTCTTCTCATCACCATCTTTTTAATTAATTTTTTGAATTTTCCATATGCCAAAAACTCCCTTGTCGTCCAACTCATGCTTGCCATACTTAAGGGAGATTATTTCCTTTCTTTTCTAGTCAACTTTCCTTATTTGAGCAAGCATGATCCCCTTTTTGCTCCCTTGTTCCCCTAACTTACCTTTCTCTCAACCAATGCCATGTATGAGTTAAATTGAACCTAGACTTGTTTGATAACCCACTTTTCATCCATCTTTTCATTCTCCTCCCTCTCATTGCCACACCTCCCTAAGCTCCTCCTTATTCTCTCTTTTACTCTCTTTGTTTAGCCATCAACCACCCTCTTTTTACTCTATTTTCTCCTCTCCTTCACTGCTTCTTGGCACTGAATCACCAACACCACACCACCGAACCTCCACGATACCACCACTCCTCTTCCCTTTTTTCTCCATCGTCGCCCTTAGCGCCAACCTCCACCACCGCGACAACCACTATGCGCCACCACATACACAACTTATTTTTCATTCTTTCTCTCTTCTCATCTCTTCTTCTTCTTTTATCAAGTGACTGAACCCTTCTCCTTTCTTTCTCCTCGATCGAACCGCCACCACTGTGACCACCGTAGCACCACCACTGATGATTGTGTTTACCCATCGCTTCTTCTTCGTTTTCAACCTTTATCATTCTTTTTGGTGATCAAAATTCTACACTATCTACTTCTATTAGTTTTCATTTCTAAAACTTAATTTCATGGACTTACAATTAAATGACCCTTTCTATAGATCCTCTTTTTCCCTCCGATTCGTGATCAAGGTGATCTATCAATTCTCTTATCAACCAAGAAAGAGTACGTGTAAGGGTTGAATGAAAACCACTCCTTCCTCTTTATTTTCTTCTTGACCAAATGTTGTTACACATGCTACTTTTATATATTAACATTTCTTATCTCATATTAAATTGAAGGGTCGATCGACACCAACCCGGGAGATCATTAACGCTGGGATCAAAATCACTAATCTGAGTGATTAATCTAAGGGTAAGTGTTAATGGAAGTTGATAACTAACTTATCGTATCAACCTTAAAAATGGTCGTCTTAATGAATGATCGCCATTTAATGTTGAATAGGTAATCTATCGGTTAGATCCAAGTGTGGGCATTCTTAAAGAGTTGTTGCACATTGGATCTATGATCAGGTGTGGGTTTAAAATTAAACAAAAATAAATCTATGTTTCATGTTGTTAAAAATTATTAGTATTATTAAAATTGTGCTTATCAAGAATACTTTACGTATTCAAAAAGAGAAGTAAAAACCCATCGAAATGGAATATCCAAGTAAGAGAATCTAAACTGTTGTTTTCATGAAATGTATGATGTATGATCTTGATTATTATTATTGCAAAATGTATGAAAATTTCAGTCTCATGTTATGTGATGTTATGGTTTATGTGAATTTCACATGAATGATAGAATGAGAAATATTGATATAATATGAATATATGTGATTTGCATGTTAAGCATGCCTATACGATTTTAAGTGATAAGTAATATAATGAGCATGTCTTACATGCCAAAGTGAAAAATTGATTTTTAAGTGAAAAAGTGATTTTTGTGGCCATATCACATGTGTAACAACCCGTTTTCAGTGAAATCGGAACAGTAGTTTTGGGACCACAAATCTGACGAGTAAATTTCTATTTTATTATTATTTTAATTTTTATGGGATTTTATTAAGGTCATGTTAAAATTTTGTTAAGAAATTTTGATGTTTGCATGATTAATAAAGTGAAAAGGACTAAATCGTAAAATGTGTAAAAGTAGAGTTCTATTAGTTAAAAGGGTCAAATGGCTATCAAACTTTAAATTGAATGGATTTAAATGGTAATTGTACCATTTTTAAGGGTAGTGGACAAATATGGACATAAATTAAGTGAATTCTTATGTTAATAACAAATGTTAAACTAGTAATTTAATATATAAAAGTAAATTAAAACAAAGTAAAGATGGCATCATCTTTCTAATTAGTTTCTCCCATCGAAATATTGTATAAAAACACCACTTTTGGTGCTTTGAAGGTTTGACTAGCTTTGTTCTTGCATGTGGCCATTTTTTAGGTTAGTTTTTAATGATTTTTATATTTTTGAGCTCGTTTTAGCTTAATTTAGCTATCCCGGGGGTCAATTTGTAAAACTGTTAAAGATTGAGGGTTATGCCATGAAAGTTCTTGTATGATTCTTGATGTTAAATTGTAGATTACGAGTCCTTGTTGATAAATAAACAAGTTTTGTAAAGTGATTTTTGATTAAATTAGCATTTAGAGATTGATTTGTAAAAATAGTAAAAGTTCATGGAAAATTTATGAAATGATGATTGATTCGGGTTGGTATAAGTCCCTAAAGAATTCAGTTAGCTTAATTGGGGGATTAAAATGTTTAGATTTCAATTTATGAGCTTAAGGACTAAATTGTGAAAACTTAAAATGTTAGGGGCAAAATAGTAATTAAACATAAATGTGAATTATGGATTGAATTGAATGATTGAGGCTAATTGAAGTACTTAATTGAATATACTTATTTATTTAGATCAAGATAAATCACGTACGGAACTAGATCGGGGAAAAGCAAAAGCCTCGGATTAGTTCAACTTCATTTCTACACCCCTAGTCGTTGAGGTAAGTTCGTATGAATAGTTATCATTTTAATGCTATTTCAAATAGTATGTTAATATGTTATTTATCATGTGAATTGATCGATATGCAAATAAATCAATGCTATGACGATTGTCGAGTCCCGGTTGTTGAGTCCCGGTTTAACCTTAGGAATTCGTAGGATACAAATGACATGTCATTAGGGATTTCATGTTTCAAGTACTGGGCTTGAATGTCCTATCGATGGCTGAGGTCTTGCATTTTTTTTGGACACTCCACAACTTGTGTGAACAACATCGTGTAGCTTACATTCCAACCCACAGCTCGTATGAGTAGGCCCATTTCACAGTGTGAGCAATGATGTAAAAGAAAGGTTACGGTTATATGTTTAAGCACACTTCGTGTGAGCTTTCCCAAGTATCCGATGATATTCTAGATGGTTCAACAGGTATGAAAAGGAAAGAAAATGGTAAGTGCTCAAATGGAATGTATCGTGTACTTATGAAAAAGGAATGGTAACCTAAATGAGATGAAAAAATGTGTAAGTTATTTGTTATCGATGAATTCATTTGAACCATGTATAAATGCACTAACTTGTGTATTTTGTGATGTTGTATAGGCATTGTGCCAAGCTTATAGTGTTAGTTGGTGTTATAATTATGCTATTTACATTATGCAAATGAAATGGTAAGTTGTGTTTATGTTATATGAACTTACTAAGCATTAAGTGCTTACGTAGTTTCTTTCCTATGTTTTATAAATTATCGAAAGCTCGATCGGTTTGGAAGCTTTTCGAAGATTTATCACTCTATCCAGCATAAATATCGGTAGTTTTTGAATTTTTTGCCAAGGTTATAATGGCATATATAGGTGGACTTATAATTATGTTAGTTGAATGTTTAATGGATATTTTGGTATGTATAAGTTGTGTAAGTTATCTTGGTTGGTACCATTTGATACCTTGTTGGATTGTGTCATTTTGATTAAATTGTGATGCATGTTTGGAAAGGCTCATATGGTATGTTTTGAAAGGTATAATAATGGCCATTTTGTGGCATGTTTGGTAAGCTTTGAGATAGTAAATGATAATATAAATGTGGTAAAATATGCATGTTTAGGTAAGTGTTGTTGTGTGTGTTTGAGGTGCCTTGAATGGCATATTGGTTAGTTGATTTAGGAATCTTGAAATGGTCATTATATGTATATTTTGATAGGATCTTGATGCCTTGATTATGTGCACAAAATACCTAAAGGATAATGCATGAAGTGTTATATGAAATGGCTTGAATTTAGGCAAATTTATGTCCACACGGCCCGAGACACGAGTGTGTGACTCAACCTTGTGTGGCACACAACCTAGCGACATGATCGTGTGTCACCTGAAGCTTCCTTTGCATGCAAGTCAGTGAGTTACAAGGCCTAGCACACGGCTTGGCACATGGGCATGTGGGGCAATTTCAAGAGTTACACGGCTTGGCACACGGGCGTGTGACCCTACTCAGAGAGTTACACGGGTGAGGACACGAGCTGGGACACGGTCGTCTATCCCTAGTTCAAAGGTTACACGGCCTGAGACATGGTATTTTGTCTCAGCCGTGTGAGGGACATGGCCTGGCCACACGACCGTGAGACCCCTATATTCAAATTTTTGTATCTTTTTCCTAGCCTTTCCAAATGATTTCAATTTAGCCCCGAATTGTTTCTAAGGTGTTTTTAGGGTCTCAAGGGCTCGATTTAGGAACGATATGTATGTGAATGATTGGTTTATAATATGTTTATGATAGTATATGTAATGTTTGTTTAAATGTTCTATTGGTACGGTAATGCTCTGTAACCTTAATCTGACGATGGATACGAGTTAAGGGTGTTACAACATGCATAGGGTGGGATATGTGAAAAGTAGAAGATGTGGCAGTTTATCTGAAACAGTGGTGCCTTGTCCACTATATTTTTATGTGGCAGTTTATTTGCAAAAGTGGTGGCTTGTCCACAATATTATTAAGTGGCAATTTATTTGCATTATTGGTGGCTCAACCACAATACTGGTAGCACTGCTTGCATCATTGGTGACACTGTTCACAAATTGGAGTGTTTGGCTAGACAAGTTCTAGAAACTCGATTGAGGAATGTAGCGGTGATGGGTAGGATGTTTTTTAAATA
Organism: Gossypium gossypioides; assembly: GCA_013467495.1. Lineage (NCBI taxonomy): Eukaryota > Viridiplantae > Streptophyta > Magnoliopsida > Malvales > Malvaceae > Gossypium > Gossypium gossypioides. Next base: position 13,438 of record JABEZY010271842.1, on the reverse strand, counting down.
AATCTGTATAATTTTTTTTATAAAAATCGAATTGCCATGATCATGTGCATAAAGTGAAATATTTACTTGATTGATGATTATGTATTTATTGTTATTTATTTGTTAAAAGACTCACACCGAGCTTAAAAATCTCACCCCTTTAGTGTTATAACATTTCAGGTAATATTCAAACATAAGGCTTGGATTCAGCATTCGGTGGAGTCTCTCGAATGGGTTTATTTTATGGATGTTTAAATAAATTTTAAAACTATTTGGTTTTTGTTTGTGGACTTTGGACTTTGGACATTCTTTTTATTTTGTGTTGTTGGTTTATCTTATAACTTCAGAACTGTCATGCCATGCATGCAAAACTTATGAGATTTTTAAGCATTTTTTTATTATTTATTGATTTATTTAACTTGTTTACGAATTTTACTTGGTTTTTAAACAAGTTTATAGCTCTTGATTTTCTAAATTTTTATAAAACATCTACTGCGAAATATTTTTACCCAAAACCATTTTAATAAATAATTAAAGAACAAATTCCTTATTTAAAAAAAAACTTTAAATGACATTACAATAAAATGTCGATTTTTTTTTCAAATTATTGTATTTTTAATAAGTATTTCTCAAAGAAAAAATCACTAAATATTCAAATTTTTAAGTTTTTACAAACAACTCAAACCTAGTTATTTTCAATAAATAATTTTTTTATCAAAATGGGCCCGAATGCCACTACCTTAATATTAACAAGCATCAGCGAGTACAAGCCCATGGATATCGCTCGAACACTCCATGCTAAAAGAAAAGGTACAACATTTATCGATAGCAAGTTTACAAAGGCCATCGGCCACCCTATTACTGGAGCGAGTGACCCACTCAACCACAGACTTGCTGGAAGAATCCAACAAATCGAAAATATTCTTCAATCGAAAACATAAATCGAGATATCCTCTATACAAAATTTAAACCGATTAACCAACACCGCATAGTCAGTCTCGAAGATGGCCCTTGCAACATTATTGTTACGCGCCCAAACAATACCTTCTCTCAAGGCCTCCGCCTCAGCCCACTAAATATCCAATTTATAATCCAGGTAAACCACACGACCACCTAAGACAAAACCATCACTGTCACGCGTAATAATCCCGATACCAACCACTGTGTCATGAATCGTCGTACCAACGTTTATTCTAATGACATCGATCAGGGGCTTAACCCACTTATGAGATCTACGAGGTCTAAGGTTCATTGCAACACGCGAAAAGTTAAAAATCCTAAAATCATCATCCAAAGTCCGTGCCCACTCCCAAATCAACCGAGCATCCTCCTCCTTCCCTCGAAACAAAGCATTGTTGAGGCTATTCCAAATATTCCAAAGGACTGTAATGAGTAGCATCATCAAGCCAATCAATACACCTCTCAAAAGCGGGATCAAGTAAACGACTATCCAACCCACCAAAAGAAAGAACCGCACGGGCTTTAGGACAGTCCCGAAGAGCATGGATAATAGTCTCATCCTCCGTCCCACACCTATGGAAAACCCGATCAAAATTCTGAAGAACTAAGGCCATTTTAACATTAGTCGGCAACAAGTTGTGACCAATCCTCCAAGCAAAGATATGGATTTTGGGAAGCACACGAAGTTTCCAAATAGTTCTCCAATACAAACGATGTGGGCCAAAACCCATCTTCTTAAGGATAAGCCAAGAATACCCGAATTTTGAATAATAGCACCCAGACTTATTGTGAAACCAAACAATTCAATTCAAGGGACTGTGCTGAACAATCAATAAAGCATAGACATGAGCACTCATCTCCTCACCATAAAGGTCCTCCACCTAATCGCCATCCCACTCACATGAGTTAGACCTCCATAAATCCCTCACCCGACCATCTCGGTTGCCACTGAAAAAAGTCCTCAACATGTTACCATCAAGACCCTCGAAGCCCGATCTATCAAAGCCATACCTATCAATCCTACCATCCCCTATTTCCATCCAAACCCAGTCTCAAGAGCTTTAACCGCATCCACAATACTTATCCAAGAGAAAGAAGGATGATCAACAACCTTCAAGTGAAGTACATCCCCATCCGAAAAATACTTGGAAAACAAAACTCGATAACATAAGGTATCTTTATTGTTGATGAGTCGCCACACTTGTCTCCCAAGAAGCGCAATATTGAAAAGACTCAAGTCCCTAAAACCAAGACCACCAATACCCTTATGGGTACATAGAGAGTCCAACGCCATCATTACCCAGCCTCGATCCTTGTTCTTTTTTTCCCACCAAATGCTCCTCATCCTCGAAATCATCACATCAAGGGTACCCTTGGGAACAAGAAAAATCGACAGCGTATAAGTAGGTAAAGATTGCAAAACAAATTTAATGAAGATATCCTTACCACCATAGGATAAAATACTTTTAGACCAGCCTTTTATCCTAAGAGAAAACTGATCAATAATGTGTTGAAACGCCCTCATCTTATTCTTGCCAATGACCAAAGGCAAGCCTAAATAGTTATCCATGGTCTTGGGAACTCGCATACCCAAGATACCATTCAACTGCTCCCTCTAATCTTTCGGAGTATTAGGGGTAAAATAGATAATGGATTTGGAAGGATTTATCTTTTGCACAGAGATTGCCTCGAAATGGTGAAGAATATCCTTAACGATCTCAACTCCTCTATTTTATTAAGAACAAAAAGGAGAGCATCATCCACAAAGAACAAATGATTAATCCTAGGCCCATTCTAACTAGCCTAAAATCCCCGAATATTCCTATCTGTCTGAGCCCCTAAGAGCAACCTAGAGAACGCTTCCATACAAAACAAGAAAAGATAGGGCAAAAGCGGATCTCCCTGACGAAGCCCTCTCTCGGGGATAATCACATCTATGAGAGACGTATTACACTTTACAACATATCTCACTGATCAGACACACTGCATAACCAAAGTAACCTAAGCAGTAGAAAACCTCATATGGATCATCACTTTCTCTAAGAAGTCCCATTCAACACGATCATAAGCTTTACTCATGTCGAGCTTGATCACAAACCCTTTATTCTGCCCAATTTTAGAACTCTGGAGGTAATACAAAAGCTCATGAGCAATGAGAAAATTATCATGAATCATACGCCCCGGCACAAAAGCACTCTGGTTCTGGCTGATACAGACTGAAAGAACATTTTTAATTCTATTAGCTAAGACTTTAGAAATCATCTTGTAGATAACCCTACACAAGCTGATAGAACGGAAGTGAGTCATATCCTTGGGCTCATCAATTTTAGGAATGAGAAAAATAACAGTTTCACTGATATCATTGATGTCCTTTCACCCATCTAGAATCTCATGACAAAGCTTTAGCACATCCTTACGAACCACCCCCTAATTTTCCTTATAGAAAAGACTCGAAAGCCCATCAATACCTGAGGTCTTGCGAGGATCCATCTAATTAAAGGCTTCAATAAGCTCCTTATCAGTCACATCGTAATCCAAAACACTATTCATATTGGAGGTGATGCAATTCGAAATCAAGCCTAATGCCCTCTTAAGGTTACCATAGGCCTCAGTCTTAAAAAGAGTGTGAAAGTTATCCCAAGCCACCTGACGAACCCCACCCCAATCGAAAACCCAATTACCTTCAGTATCATGCACACCCTCAATCTTATTCCTTTTGTTTCTCCTAGATGCTTGAACATGAAAGAAGCGGGTATTACAATCCCCCTCTTTAAGCCACTAAATCCGATACCTCTGAACCTAATACCACTCCTCCTCCTCATAAAGGCGACCCAACTCCACCCAGGACGCTCTCAACCTCTCAATATTGGAATCCATAATTGGCCTGTCCATGAGTTTATCAATTTGGTCAATTAAACTCCACTTTTGATTTTTGCCTTTATTGAACTACCGAAATTGCCATTTCCTGAGGTGAAGACGAATGTGATCAAAACCAGTTAACACATCTCCATTACACTGATCCCACACTCTTTTGATCAAATCCTTAACCTCATCCTCCTTAGCCCAACAAGCTTCAAATCGAAAAGAAAGCCTTGGATCCTTCATATCATCCCTCGGCTTCCTACCCAAAGTATCAAGCAGAATGGCATCATGGTCCGAGCTAGTATGACGAAGCACCTGTGTGGATAAGAAAGAAATACGACCCAACTAAGACGCCGAAACCAAGAATCTGTTGAGTCTTTCCTTAACCACCCGATTCCCCTTACTATTATTAGACCAAGTAAACCACCTCTTATCGGGCTTAACATCAACCAAAGCAAGATCATCCATAATATCCCGAAAGTTATCCATAGGGACTCTAGGTTGATGCCTCCCACTAAGTTTCTCCAAATCATCCATAATCTTATTGAAATCCCCCTACCACCCAATCATCACTTGTAAGATTCCCAACCTTCCGAAGAGTGTTCTAGGACACATGCCTCAGATTAGGATCAAGATGAACATAGAAGCTCGTAAAGCGAATCTGATCATTCCCCTCTATTTTAACCATATAACCCACATGGTGCTGAGAATAATTTTGAATAATCACGTGAACCCTATCCTTCCATAATAAAGCAAGACCCCTTCTACGGCCATAAAGATCCCCAACAAAGCAACCTTTCTGGGCTTCATCAATAGCATCAAAATTAATCGATTCCTTAGTGTACCATAGTGTTTTTAGCACCCAATACACCGACTCTCTATTATTTTTCCTCCGACATAAATTTCCTAACGTCCCAAGCTTCATATCCCCTTCAAAGTTTGCCACCTATAGTATCCAACTCGAACATCACCCATCACAAATAGATCACCCCGATAGCACAGAACCCAGCATAAAATTTGCCAGTCCAAACCCACCGAGCCAAACAGCGACCGAAGAAAACCTAATTACACACTCCACCGTACAAACCAAAAAAGAAAACACCCCTACAAATTGTAAAGCTTCAAACAAACCAATAAATAACCAATTCCAGAATCATATAATATAGGATAATGAAATACGAAAAGATCAAACAAACTGGACGTAAAGAGAAGAAAACATAAATGTAAAGTAAAAAAATAAACCTACGATAATAACCTAAACAACTATATTGAAAAGAACCTAAATCATGCATGGGAAAACTGAAATAAAAGCAACACAATTATAAAACTTAAAATAGTCCTTTAAATAGACCCTTCAAATACAAGAGAAATAAAGAAGAAACAAGATACAGCGATATCAAAGAAAATAAAAAATAAAGACGAACTAAAAGAAAACAAGAAGAAGGCTGACACCACCTAGAGTCAATATCCAGGATCGAGCAGTACACAACGATCGCAATCGTGGATTCCATCACCCTCACCAATCAACTCTACGTACCCGCAGCCAGCCCAAATGCTTCAAAGTCATCGATACCAGAATCTTTGCCCATGTCCCGTCCACAACCACGATAAGCAAGAAAAAATCCAAAACACCTACCCTTTAGCCTCCACCAGCAACGCTTCCGCCGAAGCCACACCCCTTCGATAGCAATCTTGAAGTATCACCCAGCGGGGCCACAAAACAAAGAAAACTAAAAACAAGAGGAGAAAAACACCCAATCCCACGACAGGCTCCAATAAAGATTGAGTTCCAAGAAAATGAGCCAACCTTAGCGAAGGAATTGGAAAAATAAGTGATGAGAATGAAAGCAAAACAAAATTAAGACAAGAAACAGACAAAGATCACCACTTGAAAATAACACCGCCTATGAGAAGGAATCAGAAACACAAAAATCACCACTTGTGAAAGCACCGTCGACAAAACAGGAAACAAACTTTAATCATACCAGGCACCCTTTTTGATCATGGAAATCGACAAAGTAAACCAAAAAGATGGATAAGAAGCAACAATCCCATCATCACTCAACACGAACACAACGAACCGATGATCACCACGAACCCATATACCCAAAACCCACCATCTAATTATTCAAGAGAGAATAAAGATAGACCACAAAACGAGAAACAAAATAAGAAAGGAAAACGTTAAAATCTTGGAGAGAAATTTTTGCGCTTCCAAGCGACATTCATGCTACCAGGCTTTCAATAAGTAATTAAGTGAATGATTTCGAGCATTGTTAATGTAACTTTCGAGATTCGATCATAACATCTAGGCTAGGTTTAGGGCATTACAAACGATGCTAGGGCTACGCTTAAGGAGGGGCACGTTGGACTATTATGCATATAGAGTGAGTGAAGCGGCGTGTTCGAGTATGACAAGAATATTGTGATTAGGCTAGGAAAACTATTCATAAGCCTAGCAATGTAGATAAAATGTGTTGGCCAAATAAGTGATGCCAGTGATATTGTTTAAAGGCAAGAAAAGTTTCATATATATATATTTGTACTTGTAAGTTCTCATTGGGTGAAAAGTTTTGTCAAATGGTTGCAAGTATACATTGTACACTCAGATTATTTGTTGGTTGGGCAGCATTACTTAATAAGATGTAAAAGTTTGAAAAATTTGTATGAACAAGTTTAATTAAAGACGGTAAGAGAGTGTAACACCCAAGGACCAGATTTGACAAATTGGATTGGGTCGAGGGGTTACATTGCTGTTCCACATCCTTATGGTATCAACTCATATAGTTAGACCCTATGTGACACAAACAATACCTATTGTGTGCATGATCCCATAGGCTTGAACATTATTTGAAAGTAGCCTATATTCTGATGCCCCTATAAGAAATGATGCACACATCGGGCTACGGCACAACATGCCTTCTCAGGTTAGTTAAGAAGAAATCTCAGTCATTACTAGATTCTTTTAAAGTTATTGCAAAAGCTATTGGTAAGATTCTTCTGTTACTATCCTATGCAATAGCTATTAACAACTTATGTCTGTATCTCTCGTACAGGAATGTGCCATCAATTTGGACAAGTGGCTTACAGTACTGGAATGCAGTTATGCATTGCTTGAAAGTCCCAAAAAAATGGTGGAAAACTCTTTTTCCAAGGACCAAGTAACGTCATAATACGCAATCTCTGTTTTCAGCTCGGTTATGGAACTTAGTACGTATTGCTCCAGTACTTGACATTATTGCCACAATTCATTGTGGCATTTCTCCCTCTTGATGTGCATCTTGTCCAACACCTTCTGCTTTGCCAACCATGCCTTGTGGCAGGATATGGTGTAATCGAACTCGCTGCACATGTGTGAAATCAAAACAAAACTAGAATCCTAAGACTCGCTTTAATCATGGGTAATATAAATTTAGATATCATACCCACATCCAATTTTAGATAATCGTTCGACATGCTTGAAAAATAATAAATTGGTCACCATACATAGTAGAATTTCGGGAAAAATGTCAGAATTTGAGTCGGTATTGGTAACCAACATATCAGCTACAACACATGTATGTGGAGTGGTAAACTTTCAGATCATCCAAAGCGATGACTTTTCCTTACAGGTGCCATGATTTACCATGGACATCTTGTTGCACATATTGTACATTTCGCCTCATATTTGTTGGACTGAGAGCATTTAACAGTGAAGTTGACACCAAGTTGTATGATATACCATTTAACAGCAACTACAAAAGCATCTTTGGAGTCAAACTCCATCCCAACCTCTAAATGGTCAAAATTTGTTGACAAAATGCATTTTCACACCTCAAATTTGGCAGATCCGAGTAGAAGGCAAATAGATGAGAAAGTTACATGTTTCGGCATACTATTGTAGTATAGTCCTCTACTTCTCAGAATTTTGGCTAGTTAAAATCCTAAAACATAATGTATTTGCCTGTGTAGAATTTAAGGATTTCATCTCGGGATGTTTCTTAAAAAAGAAAGAGTGCGCCCATGAGAGTGTGCACCTGTGAAGGGATATGCCCCAGAGTTTTATAAATTAAGAACCTATCAAGTGTATGAGGAAACTGTAGAAGACGTAATTATCTTTAAGAGCACACCTTATGAGGTTACCACCAAAGGTATGGTACGTCCGGTATGCTTGAATGTTGTGTAAGGTGGGTTCTATAACGTAATTGGCTAGGAGTCAATTGAATGGATTGACTAGTCAAATAGCATTTGCATCAGATTCTCTTTCATATTTTTCCTAGCTTTTATAGGGCATTTAAAGGACAATTTTTGTATACAGTCGCACTTGTCAAGATCCACTAAAGGGAACTAAGTATATATATGGTATGAATGGAACATCCAGATGGTTTTTCTTTCTTCTGTTCCATACTGTAGTTCTTCTTCTTAAACCTAAAATATTTGTTCTTCTTCGTTAAACTGGAAGTTAATGTTTTTGGGGTAATCGGTGGATGTTTCAACCTCCTGGTAAGTCTGATAGTTCTGCATGTTATGATTATAAAAGATTAATGATGCTAAGAAGCACAAATACAATAGGGAGTGAATAGGAGGCTTTACATGAGGGTTGTATGTAATTGATATAGTGGTAAACTATCTGTAAACGGGGTTTTAATGCTAATCTCATATTCTCTTAAGTAGTTATTCCTGCTGGTTCGAGAAGGATGGTCAGATTTGGAACCTCGAGCTACAGTAAAGGTGAGCTTCAAGTGAGTCTGTAACCTAGCTCATGAATGGTAATTTATACATGATTATTCATATATTGATGCCTACTCTGATAGTTGATAAGTTTATGTGTGTATGAAGTACCATAAGGTTATTGCATGATAACAAATGAGGTTTATGAGTTGCTACATGAATAAGGTAATGTGTGGTATTTACACATGTGTAATCAAGTATGAAAGAGTATGAATTTATCAGGAGTATATGAATGAATCTAGATAAGTATTTTTGTGTTAAATGAATAACACAACCATTTGTGATGCCTCCGATAGGGCAGGTACATTGCTAACCATATTGATAGATCACGATATGAAAATATGTGTAAGACCATGTGGTAGGGACCCATGGCATCATATGACAATAAGAATACTTATGGTGTTGCATCCGGTAAGATGTAAACTAGACTAGTAAAGCACGACATAAAAATATGTACAAGATCATGTGGGAGAAACCCATGGCACCCTCTGAGATAATTTGTTGGGACAGTAAACACATAATGTTCTGTAAAGCCTTTGTGGCATATTTTGTAAAGAATTTTTGGTTTATTCTGTAAAGCATTTATGATGTATACTGTGATGCATGTGTGGTGTATTTTGTAATGCCTTTGAGGCAATATTTGGATAATCACCTTTGTGGTGAAATCAGGGTAAGTTTAGAGACTTCTTCACTAGATAACTCTTTGGTAGAGATCTGGATAAGTTTGAAAACATATCTGTTTGGATAGCCTTATGATGAAATTGTATATTGCTTAAAGGTATTTCCTAAAAGGGTTCTCAATAGTGTTTCTAAAGGGTGAATCCACCATAGTAGTCCATCAGTATAGGTAATTTGGCGCATTCATAATTATGAGTAATCAAAGATTTTGTCAAATCTGAATTTGGTTATGCTATGTAAGGAAGTAATCTGAATAATCTGGTATCCACCAAATCTGAGTGTTTTACATTGTATATAAAAAGGTCATCTGAAGTATAAGTTGTTCGTAAAATCAAAGCATTCTCATGATATGTAACATGTTTGTCTGGGATTCCACAAGGTGACTTACAAGATTTCTTCCATCAGAATATGTTATGATCTGGGTTGATTTAAGACATGATGTTACTGGTAATCTGATAACTATCAATTCAGTATAAGAATCTGCCAAATGTTGGATCTGTATGAAGTTCATCTTAAAAGATCAATTTGTATAAGTATTTGACAAGAATAGTATCTGCAAGTACCCCATCCTGGGAGAGGTATTCAATATCCGACTAAGTGAGAATTCCCCGAAGGTAAGTTCTATATGGATATCCTTCTAAGAAGTGTATTCATTTTCTGAAAAGGAATAAGATTTGTATTGAGTGTTGGAGTCTAGAATCTGCTCAATAAGTGAACTGTGTGTAGGATGGTTGAGTATAGAAGTTGGCGTATATGTATACGCCTGATATTAAGAAAGTATCTGCCAAAGATAGAAAGGAAATCCAAAATCTTCAACATAAGGAATTAAACAACAAATGCTACAAGGTAATATGGGTTAAAAATTCACTAAGTTCATTTGAACTTACAAGTGTTTGTTTATATTTCAGGTTCCACTTTAAGAGTGGGTACACCAAGAGGGACTAGGCCAGGATTGCACCAGGGTAGTAGTTTGACTTGTGTCATTATGCATACAGAGGGTACCGTAGGAGCATTAAGCTTAGTACACTATGCCATGAAGAGTTTGTCTTTAGCAAAGTTTTAAGTTGTAACGTCTTATGCTACTTTTGAAATTCTGATGTATTCTTAAATATTTTCTTTCTTTAATCTTTTTTTCTAAAGACAATTAATAAAATAATAAAAAGTATGTTTTAAAATAGTTATATGCCAGTTGTAAAGTTTTTGTTAAGTGTTTATGTATTGAAACATCCAATATCTAGATCCAGCGTTTCAAGTTGGGTAGAGGGTGTTACATGCATGCCCTGGTCTTCTATGAGGAAGGACTGGAAATTCTAAACCTCTCTCAGCAGCAAGTCAAGAGTTCACATGTGTGGTGGGGGTTGGTAAGCCATGAAACCCAGGTCATCCCATCAAGCAATATCCGTAACTTCACCGTCAAATCGACTGTCCTCAGGTTCAATGGGAATGGGATCCAATTCTGAAATTACAACAATTTTCGCACCATCGAGCCCTGTCTCCTCTATTGGGTCGCTATTTGTTTGTTCGTCCTCTTCGACCTCTTCGTTCTCTTCTCCCTCTTCGTTATCAACCCGCTGTGCAAATCTAGGGTTGGATGTGTCATCACCAATCGAGGTTGTCAGGAGTAGATCATCCGTTCTTATAAACCCCCAGCCAACCCCAAAACCACTTTTGTTTAACTTGCCAAAGTAACTTGTTTGCGTGCTTGTCTGAGTGTTACTAGTGTTCAACATCGGTGCGCCAAAATTAAAACCAATGGCATTGATAGAATGTCGTGCAAGTGTATCGTAGGCCCAGTGACCAAATACCCCCGATTCTCTTTTACCCCAGTGATCGAGGGGCAAAACCGATGAATGCCTCACCATTGATGATGATTCCGACAGGTCTTGGTATGAGCTTTGTAGCAATGATGTCATTCCATCACACAACTGTGTAGTGGGACTTTTAGCTTTTTCATCGAGTGTGGGATTTGGTGGACAGGGTGTTTGTGAGCTCGGGCCATCTTTGTCCTCCTCGACGAAGTCGACATACAACTACAGCACAACACTCCCACTAGAACAATGGGATTCGATCACCTGCTCCAGATCATTGTCTCGCTTGATCTAAAAAAATGGCATATCTATTGGGTTCCAATGATGAAAGATATCTTCATTTGAAGCTCGAAATTCTTCTCTGGATCCCTACTTTACGCCTAATCCTTATCCGAAGCTCCTTTAACTGGTCCAGTTGAATGCCAGGTCTGCAGATTGTGCTAATACAAAAACGGGGCCAATTTTGGTCTCACAAATTTAACCATTGTAATGGATAAAAGTTCACACTCGTCTGCTCATCTTCAATGAAATAGCATGTTCCACATGTTTAAAATAGAGAAAATAGTAAAAAAATAGTATTCATCAACCAAACCCTAAATTTACGCGTAAATTAATGAATTATCTTTGCTTCGGTAATAATGTCGGGGCGAAATTCAAGTTTTCACAACAACGTCGGTCTCACAATGGGATTCGATCACCTACTCCAATCGTTGTCTCGCTTGATCTAAAAAAATGGCATATCTAGTGGGTTCCAATGATGAAAGATATCTATATTTGAAGCTCAAAATTCTTCTCCAGATCCCTACTTTACGCCTAATCCTTGTCTGAAGCTCCTTTAACTAGTCCGGTTGAATGTCAGATCTGCAGATAATGCTAATACAAAAACGGGGCCAATTTTGGTCTCACAAATTTGACCATTGTAATGGATAAAAGTTCACACTCGTCTGCTCATCTTCAACGAAATAGAATGTTTCACATGTTTAAAATAGAGAAAATAGTAAAAAAAATAGTATTCATCAACCAAACCTTAAATCTACGCGTAAATTAATGGATTATCTTTGTTTCGACAATAATGTAGGGGCAAAATTCAAGTTTTCACGACAACGTCGATTACTACTAATGCCAAGTATCTTTCAGATCAATAATTTTCTTCGAATGTCGATACGAAAAATCAAAGGCCTATATTGAGCTGTTTTTATAGAGCTCTTTTGTGAAGGAGAAAACATTCCACCACAAAAGCATGGGGCGGAGAAAAAGGTTTTCTTTTTTTATCTCGGGCTGTAGGGGCTCAGAGGCAGAAGCAATGGAGTTGGGTGGAGGTTGAACTGGCCAAAAAGAAAACGCTCCCTACAAGAGGCACTTTCATTTGACACAACAGTGAAAACGCTCCCTACAGGAAGCGTTTTCAACTGGCATGTAGCAATAAAACGCTCCCTGCAAGAAGCACTTTCATTACATGTCAGACAAAAACGCCTCTTGCAGGGTGCATTTTCTCTCTGAACATGTCAACTACACTGAGTTCTCTGTTGCTTCTGCCTCTGAACCCTTGCAACCCAGGATTCCTAAGATAAAAGAATTATCATTTTACCCTGCCCCATGCCCTATATAAATGCATATTCTCATCCCCTTAATTCAGCAAATGAAATTATTTTTTTCTTGTGTGTTGAATTTTTTGAGGTTTAAAGATTTATTTCTCTCTCACTTTAAAGGAGACATAATCATAGTTTTAAGTTGTGTTTAGGTTCACGGTGATGTCATGGAGCTCGATGACCTACAAATTTCACCTGCCGTGGGAGTATGGCGCCATCACTTGAGAATCGAGATCACTTTGCAACTCGAGGTCCAAGTTGGCGGTGATTATACCGCCTCATGTTGAAGTGTAACTAAGGCTGCTTCAAGGTTACAAAGATTATGTTGTCAAAGGATGGAGCATAATTGGGGCCCTAGTTTATGGTGGTTATGCGGGCACACGAAAGTGAAAAGAAAAAAAACGGAGGGGTCTTCCAGTATAATCAAGTAATTCGTGTTGTCCATGTCCACCAAAGGCAATGACCCTATTAATAAAACTTGTTACACCCCAAATATATCAGAGGTTATAATAACGAGGTCACTACCTTTGGTGGACATGGATAAAATGAAATACTTGATTATCCTAAAAGGCCACTGTGTTTTTCTTCCTCTTACTTCTTTTTGGATTTTTTACACCATCATCCTCTAACGAGAAAAAACTAGTTGTTGTGCTCGCATAACCACTGTCAACTGGGGGCCTATTTATGCTCCATCATTTGACAAGATAATCTTTGTAAACTTGAAGCCCTAGTTATATTTCAACAATCTTTGTAAACTTGAAGCCCTAGTTATATTTCAACCCCAAACCGTATAATCACCGTCAACTGGGACCTTGAGTTGCAATGCGATCTGACTTCTTGGGTGATGGCTTT
>JABEZY010271808.1:0-12201 GCA_013467495.1 Gossypium gossypioides | reverse complement strand
GATAAAAAATTAGTTAATTAATATTAATTAAAATTTCATTAATAAAATTGGAAGGCCCGACGTAAGTGGGATTTAATTCCAGTCTATTCTAAAATCGTTGAAGTATAACCATTTCCCGAGAATAGAAATGGCAGCTAGCATTCTCTCCTTTGCCGCGGAGAAGAGAAAGGGAAAAATATTGCTTTTCTCTATTTTTAGGATATTTTTGTTGTATTCAACAAGGGCAAAAAGGACAATAAGCACCACTTTGGTTTCCTCTTCATAACCCCCCTTCGACATAGGTTACCGCGCGCTGGTCTTGGTAATGTCTGCACCAGGACCTAGAGGCGTCTTGAAAATAGTTTCTTTTAATTCTGCCAGGAGCCGAAATCCAAAGCCCAAAGCAAAAAGTGCTTAACATGGATGCTGCGGGCAATCGAAGTTGTAAGTTACTATTATTTTTCTTTGCTGCCATAATCCCAGCCCTGCAAGGTCACATCGGAGAATATGATGAATATTGGAAACAACGTGAATTGGAAGCTAAAGAAAACACCGAGCAGGCATATAACCCCAATCCTGAGGAAGTTACCCAGCATGTCAACCACCTTGTTTCCAGGTAGAAAAACATGGAGGATTGAGATTGTTAAGTGCCATTTTTCAAATACTAATGGTTTTTGGAATGTTTTTTTTAGTTGATATCGGCTTTTGTATTTTCTATTTTGCATCAAGGTCGCTGATGGGGCTAAATAGCACAAGACGACATTTGAGGGCAAGAAAAAAAGGCGGTCCCTGCGATCCAACCACCCCCATTGACCAGTGCTGGCGCTGTGATCGTAACTGGGAGAAAAACAGGAAGAGACTGGCTGATTGCGCCATTGGATTCGCACGTGGTACTATTGGTGGAAAGTACGGAAGAATTTACGTAGTGACCGATCCTTCAGATGATGATTTGTTAAATCCTAAACCTGGAACCCTACGTCATGCTGTGATCCAGAAGGAACCTCTTTGGATCATCTTTGCACGAGCTATGATCATCACGCTAAAAGAGGAGCTCATTATGTCGGGTGACAAAACAATCGACGCTAGGGGAGCCAATGTGCATGTGGCTTATGGGGCTGGTATTACTATCCAGTATGTAAGGAACGTTATTATCCATGGCCTCCATATTCATCACATTGTTCCGGGCAATGGCGGCATGATCAGGGATTCCGTAAACCACTATGGGTTCAGGACAAAGAGCGATGGTGATGGGATTTCTCTTTTTGGAGCAACGAACGTTTGGCTTGATCACCTTTCAATGTATAAGTGTAGGGATGGTCTCGTTGATGCCATTCAGGGATCAACTGCCATAACAATCTCCAACTGCCATTTCACTCATCACGACCAGGTAATCAAAATTTTGATACTTCCAAGGATCATTAATATTAAAAACGTTTTTACCATTGATTCTAGGATGAGATTGAGCAAGCTAGGGTGACGAATTATTCATCTGTATCTGTTGATACAGGTGATGTTGTTTGGAGCAAATGACAACCACAAAATGGATGAGAAGATGCAGATCACTCTTGCTTTCAACCACTTCGGTAAAGGATTGGTACAAAGGATGCCGAGGTGTCGATGGGGGTTTATCCATGTGGTCAACAATGACTATACTCATTGGCTCATGTATGCCATTGGAGGTAGTAGCCACCCTACCGTCATCAGCCAAGGCAACCGATATATTGCTCGACGTCACGTGGCATCTAAGGAGGTAGCCAATCTCATTTCCTTGTCAGAAATAAAATGATATGTTCTTTTACTTTTTAAAGTAATATTCATGACTGGTAAATTTTGGCAAAGGTGACCAAGAGGGACTATGCACCACCACAAGTATGGAAGACGTGGAATTGGAGATCAGAAGGGGACCTGATGGTGAATGGGGCTTTTTTCTCTCAATCCGGTGATCCAAAAGCCAGCTCGAAATTCAAAGGCGACACTAAGGTTTCTGCTAAGCCTGCTTATAAGGTGGACTTACTTACAAAAGATTCTGGAACACTTATATGTATCCGTGGCCGAGCTTGCTAACAATCCTCAATGCACCCAAGGAAAAAAATGGTCAGGGAGTTTGGCGGAATTATTTTGATAAGAAAGAATTGCAGACAAGAAACAATTGAAATGCAACAAAATTGTTTGCAATAGTTTTATATATTTCACTCACCCCGTTTTGAACAATGAAACATGAGTTCTTCTAACAAAGAAAAACTTCTAACTGTGGAAAGAAATAATAAAGATTATATGCTAATAAATAACAAATATATTATGTTAATAAATTCTAAATCTTCTAAAAAATTTAGAAAATATAATCTAAAAACATAACTTGCACGCAAGTTCTTCAAATCTAGTTGCTTTGTAGCTTCTTAATTTGCTCGCATCTTTTTTGCGAGTTCGCCAAAATAATGAGTTCGCCACTTACTGTGAGTTCGCCAGGCTTATAAAGTTCGTCGAGCATATAGACTTCATCGAGCTTATAGACTTTGCTAGGCTTATAGAGTTCACCAGGCTTATAGAGTTCGTTAACTTTGCATGATCCATGAACAGTAATCTCGCAACACTTTCCTTGGCTTTCATGTTGCAAACACCAAATTTATCTCTCAATTCTTCAAACCTCATCTTCCGAAGTAGTGTGGTTGGAATATTTGCAAATTGAGTTTCAGTACTGCAATGAATAAGAGTCACATTTTTGCTTTGTTCGACTTCTTTCACGAAGTAGTACTTAATTTTAAAATGTTTTGTCTTCCCGTGGAAGATTGGGTCCTTCGCAATTGTTATGCCAGACTGACGGGTACAGTGTGAATCGACTTCTGATTCAGAATTTCAAATAGGACACGATGATTGTTTGTTATTTAGAGGCAGATTTTGTGTACCGAAGAATCCAGAACTTGTATAGAAAATTTTACACGAAGCTCATAATGGTACTATGTCTGTTCATCTTGGGAGTAATAATATGTACAATGATTTGAAAAATATGTAATGGTGGTCGGGAATGAAACGCTATATTTTTGAATTTGTATTTAGATGTTTGATATGTCAGTAAGTTAAAGCTAAACATCAGGTACCTTATGGATTGTTACAGCCAGTCACGATATCGGAATAGAAATAGGATAGAGTTACGATAGATTTTGTATCTGGATTACCCCTATCTCCGAAAAAGAAAGATGTCATTTGGGTTATTGTCGATCGTTTGACGAAGTCTGCACACTTTATTCCGGTACTTACGAATTTCTCCCTGTACAGATTGGCTAAGTTATATGTTTCAAAAATTGTTAGACTACATGGAGTGTCAGTCTCCATTATTTCAGATAGAGATCCACCGTTCACATCCCGATTCTGGAACAAATTACAAGAAGCTCTGGGTACGCAATTACATTTTAAAACCGCATTTCACCCTCAGACTGATAGTCAATCAAAGCATGTGATTCAAATTCTTGAAGATATGCTTCAGTGCAGTGTATTAGAATTCGAAGGCAATTGGGAGAAATATTTGTTGTTAGTCGAATTCGCATATAATAACAATTTTCAGTCAAGCATCAAAATGGCACCGTATGAAGCTCTATATGATCATAAATGTAGAACTCCATTGTATTGGACTGAGATCAGTGAGAAAAAGATACACGGAATTAATTTGATCTATGAAATTGAAGAAAAAGTGAAAGTGATCCGAGACAGCTTGAAAGCAGCTTCTGATTGTCAGAAATCCTATACTGATCTTAAACGTATAGAGATAGAATTTCGAGTTGGTGACAAAGTGTTTTTGAAAGTTTCACCTTGGAAGAAAGTTCTTTGGTTTGGCTGTAAAGGAAAACTGAGTCCACGATTTATCGGGATATATGAGATTATTGAAAGAATCGGACCTGTTGCATATCGATTAGTTCTATCGCCAAAACTTGACGGAATTCACAATGTTTTTCATGTGTCTATGTTACGACGGCACCGGTCAGATCCTTCACATGTTATCTCTTCGACAGAGGTCGAGATTCAGCTTGACATGACATACAGTGAGGAACCGATCAGAATTCTGGCACGTGAGACAAAAGAACTGAGAAATAAAAAGGCAGCTTTAGTAAAAGTTCTCTAGCACCGACACGGCATAGAATAGGCCACTTGGGAACCTGAAGAAACTATGAGAAAACAATATCCGAACCTCTTTACTGGTAAGATTTTCGAGGATGAAAATTTTTTAAGGGGGAGAGTTGTAACAGCCTATTTTCAGTGAAATTAGAACAGTAGTTTCGGGACCACAAATTCGAGGTCAGAAGAAAACTTATTTTAATATTATTTCATGGACTACATTATGACAAAAATGTCGTATAAAAATTTCGTAAAGAAATTTTCCTGATTACATGTTTAATTTGATAAAAAGGACCAAATTGCATAAAGTACAAAAGTTGAATTCTAGTAGCTAAAGGGATCAAATAGCTATGGAATTCAAAATTTGAGGCCCTTATATGACAAATAGACCAATTAGTGGAGTTAGTAGATAAACATGATTGTTCATCATTGGAAAATTCATCAAAGAAAATGACTAAATTGGAAAGTAAATAAATAAAAGATGATAAATTAATTAAATAAGAAAATATCATCATTTTGCTTAATTAGGTGAGTATCTTTGTCTCATTTTTAATCATTTTTATGTTTTTAATATCGTAATAGCTTAATTTAACTATCTCGGGAATTAATTTGTAAAACTATTAAAGTGTTAGGGTTTTTCCATGGATGAGTATAGTTGAATTACGAAATTTTATGGTAGAAAATGAAAGGTTGTTGATAGATAAACAACTTTTGTAAAGGAAATTTTGATGAAATTATGATCTAGGGACTAAATTGAAAAGATGTAAAATTCATGAAAAAATTTTAAATTTTAAGAAATACATTAGCTGCTAATGTTATTTGTAAAAATCGGCTAGGCTTGGAATAAGGATTAAATTGCATTAATTTCATTTTCCGAGCCTAGGGACAAAATAGTAATTAATTAAAAGTATAGGGGCAAAATGGTAATTTTTCTAAATATGTGAATTGGATTGAATTGAATATAAATTGATGTTAAATTCATTTGTATAGATCCGAATAAATAAAATACGGAGTTAGATCGAGGAAAAGAGAAAGTAACGGATTAGTAGATTTTGTGTACACGAATATTTATCGAGGTAAGTTCGTGTAACTAAATTGTATGTTTATATATTTAAATTGAGTGTTATGTTTGTAAAATGTATAAAATTTTCATGTATAAGTATGGATCACATATCCGATAATGTCTAGCAAGTACTAAATTCCGTTTGAACCTAAGAAATTCGATGGATACAAATGACATTTGTCATTAAGGGTTCCCAATTGGTTGTGGTCCTACATGTGTTGCGGACACACCGCAACTCGAAAGAGTGTCCCGTTATTAGCTCTCATGAGCATCCCAATATTGGCTCTCTTGAGCTTCTTGATATTTAGCTCTCACAAGCTTCCCATTATTTAGCTCTTATGAGCATCCCGACATATGGCTCTTACGAGCTTCCCGATTAAAGGCTCTCTCATGAGTTTCCCGATTAATGGCTCTCCGAAGCTTTTCGATATTGGATCGCATTAGCTTCCTGATTATGGCTCTTATAAGTTTCTTGTTACATGGCTCACATGAGCTTCCTGTTATGTGGCTCGAAAGAGCTACCTGTTTATGAGCTACCCGTGTATCCATCGATATTTTAAATGATTCAACGGGCAAAGTTCTGGTATGAAACAATATGAATACGAAATGAATTGTTAACCGTATATGCTTGAAATACATGAAAATGATGTTACTTGACATGTTGAAAAATGAGATGAAAGTTACATGTGTATAAAACTTGCTTGATGACTATATACATTTGTGATTATAAGTTATTATATGAATTACATGACTAACATGCTTGATGAGGATATGTGTTTAAGCATGTGGCTAAATTGGTTTGAGTATGTTTAGTTTGCTTACCTTAATGTGAATAAATGGTAAGTTAAATTCCTGTTATACGAACTTACTAAGCTTAAAAGCTTACTCTGTTTTATTTTCCCTGTTTTATAGTAACTCGGAGGCTCATTAAAGTTGGAAGCTGGTCGGATCTACATCACACTATCCCTTGGCTATTTTGGTGTATATATATATAGTGAATCAATTTTGGTTATAATGGCATGTATAGGTTAAATTGGCCAATGTTGGCAAATAAATGTTTGGTTATGATTAGCCATTGGAATGACTTGTGTTGGACATATTTTGATGTATATATATGTGTGTGGTCTTATCATGCTTGATTTAAGTTTGGTATGGTTGAGTGATGGATAGTTTATATGCATGTTGATGAATAAGTTGAGATAGTATATTTGATATAAGTAAGCAAATATGTGTTTTGATCAATATAGTAAATTTGAATGCTAAGATATATGTGATAATATGACATGTATTAAACTTGATTTTGGCTTGAATTGAAGGGCTTATTGTGACTTGTGATTGTGCAAATTGTTGTGTTTAGGTTGATATCAAAGTTGGGTGAAAAATATGGCTTGGAAATAGCCTATTTTTGTCCACACGGGCAGAGACACAGGCTTGTGTCTCAATCGTGTGTAACACACAGCCTAGTACACAGGTGTGTAGTTTGGCCGTGTGTCCCTTGCATCTTTAAAATTGCAAAACAGAATTCTCAAAATACTCACACAGCCTAGCACACAGGCGTGTGACTTGGCCATGTGACTCAAGTGAGAGAGCTCCCTAAATTGGACACGGGCTGGAACATGGCTGTGTGCCCCTATTTCGAATGTCCACATGGCCTTAGACATGAGTGTGTCTCTTGACCGTGTAAGACACAAGGCCTAGCCACACGGGCGTGTGTCACTTGCACCTTGGAAAAATTTTGATATTTTTCGAAAAATTTTCTGAGTATCCAGTTTAGTTCCGACTTGTTTCTAATGTATATTTTGGGCCTCGAGGGCTCATATAAGAGACTTTATGATTGATTTCTAATATGAATGTTAAATAATATGAAATGTCTGTATTTGATCTGTATATTCCGGTAATGCTCCGTAACCCTGTTCCGGTGACAGATATGGGTTAAAGGTTTACAAAGTCAGTGAGTTACACGGGAATGGAAATGAGCTGAGACACGGCTGTGTGTCCCTACTTCGAATGCCCACACGGCCAGGCCACACGGTCGTGTGAACCATGCAATTAAAATTTTTCTAACTTTTTCCTAAAATTTTCAAATGTTCTCGATTTAGTCCCAAATCGTTTCTAAAGTGTTTTCAAGCTCTCAAAGGCTTTAATAAGGAACTCTATGCATGTTAATGATGAATTATATTATGATTTTTGAAATGTTTAAAAATGAATGATTTAGATTACAATTACTCGTTAATGTTTTGAAACCCTATTCTGACGACGGAGGGGTGTTACAATTCCAAGCTAGCGGAGCTTGTTTCAACTTGTATAAGACTTTCTTAAGCCTATACACCTTTTCTTATTGTCCTTTAACTGTGAACCCAAGAGGTTACTCTACATAGATCTATTCCTGCAAGTAGTCATTCAGAAAAGCTGACTTGACATCCAACTGATGAATTTTCCAACCTATCTTTGTTGCCAAGGCCAATAATGATCTGATCGTGTCCAGCCTTGCTACTGGTGTAAAAGTCTCCTAGTAATCAATGTCATACTTTTGATTGAAACCTTTCACAACCAACCTCGCCTTCGGCATTCAGTTTGGTTTTGAACAACTACTTGATGCCAATAACCTTTTTGTGTGATGGTTTGTCAACGAGCTCCCAATTCTGGTTCTTGTGAATCATATTTAACTCCTCTCACATGGCTTCTTTCCAACTTTCAATGGTTTTAGCTTCTTCAAAGCTCACAAGTTTAAGTAGTGTTACATTAGCTTGCTGATAGATCTCGTCATTCAATCATGTGCCTCTTACTGACGTGTCATCAAGGTTTGCTTCGGTTAGATCATCACTAGACTGTGACCCCATCTCACTTCGATCATCATGACTTTGCATAGCTCGTTCGCCATAATGTTGCGAACCTTGTTCACCAATCCTTTGCTCCAATATTCCAGCTGCAATAGCATCCCAATTCAAATATCTTAAAATCTTTAACTTCATGTATTTGATCATATCATGATATTTTACAAAATCACCTTGAAATTTTACCTTTTATTCAATTTAGTCCCTAAAACTGAAATGTACACATTTATTACAGTTAAACGAACTCTAAGCTAAATGAATTCTCCTTAGCTCTTCTACAACCCATAATTAATAAAATTTCACAAGAATTCCACCCTAATTTTATTGTTTTATTATTTTAGTCCTTAAACTTAAAATTAATCAAAATTCCTTTAGAAAATAATCCTATTTAACAACCAAGCTTATAAACTGTAAAATCTAATTTATATAGGTTTTTTCTAGTAGCATTTACCACCTTTTTACTTGAAAATAATACTAATTTTGAGTATTTGTTAATTAATTTAGTGAATTTTGCTTAAACCTCAATAATGGACATGGATTTATAAAATATGCAAATTTGTGCTTTATTACATGAAATTTGTACATAAATTAAATTATTTCATATTATTTATTAATGTGTTATATTTAATTGTGCAGTGGGACCATGAAGTTGATTTAATAAAGAGCTTATTATAAAGTTGCATGAACATGAGTTACTTATTTCCTATGTTGGACTGCAAAACCATGCTAAATGGGTCAACAAAGTATTATTTTAACCTAGTTAAAATGATGCTACATGGTGGACAAGTGCATTGTCCTGTTGTTTATACAACACAAAAGCATGATTTCTTGAAGCACACCACTTTCATCAGAGATCAGCGATGGAGGAACAACAGTTTGAGGATCAAGAAAATGTTGTAGCTTGTAAGTTTTGATCGCAAGAAGTACATGTTGACGCCATAGCAAATAATTGGAGTCATCAAGAAGGATATTAATCTTTTTGGTGGAGAAGAAGCGGCTATCAAAAACTGAATAAAAAATCATTGCCGGTGTAGTGGGATGAACCATGAATGTTCCACATGACCTCAGAAATCCGTAATGAGAGAGATGTCTGATACCATGTTAAAGTTTGCTTTCATTCAAACTTTTTCATATGTTGAAAATACTTAAGAAAGGGTATTTATACAACAAAGGATATTCTTGCTGTCAACAATGATAATAGCACTAACCCATTAACTGCTAGTAACTAAATTGCAACAGAATTAACAAACAACATTTATCTTAACAGCCTTGACCGTTATCGTCGGTGCCATATCTAACTGCATTCACCATTGGAAACTCCTTGAAAATATGTTCAAACATTGACAAATGGTAAAACACTTAATCATTGTACAGTCCGTTAAGTGATGGATAATTTTGCATGAGAAAAATAGGCAAGCTTACTGATTCACAGAGTTGGAAAGCTCAGCCACCAGCTTCAATGGCGATACTCACAGGTTGATGTGAGACGGACTTTTTTAAAGCATTCTCGTCATTTCAAACATCCTAATAAGTCATACCCATCAATGCTAACAACATGCAAGCACCAATGATGGAGAAGAAAGAAAAAGGAAAAAAGAATAAATGAAAGAAATGTAAAAGAAAATAAAAAGGAAATATAATAATATGGTGGAGCTCACTCGGAAATAATGTAATGCACTGGTCGTTTGAGATTTAGCCACACAGTAACTAAAAAAGATTTCTTAAACTTCAAATTATAAATTTTTATAGTTAAATGACAAAAAAAAAATAGTGACTAATTAAGTAGTTTACCCTTTATTTTATCTTCATAGTTGAATATCTTACTTTTCAGTAAAAATTTAGATTTTTTTGGAAAAAAATAATAAATTTAATAATGAGTAATCGAAACGAAATTTATTAATATCATTAAATTAGTGGCGGTGGCCAAATTTTTAGTGTCTAAAATAAAAATTTATGAAAGCTGAGTGGTCACTTGTGCAATTTACCCCTATGTTTTAAATCAAAACATAATTGAAAGCTAACTGATAACTTCTAAAATCTGAAGAGGATCGAGACATTCTGTTTGGGTAAAGTGAATCCCATGAAGAAGCTCTCACATCCTTTGAGTTGGATATTTTCAGCTTTGTCATCCATCGAAACCCATGATTTTCTTCTACAATCGTTTCCGAGCTTTCATTCTAGACTTGTATGGTCGTCATCATCATCCTCATCCCTTTGCGTTCCAAGTCATGAGCATATTGCCCATCTCATACTAGACCAGAATTCAGCAGAAACAGCGCTGAAAACCTTCCAATGGGCTTCAAAGCTCCCAAATTTCACCCACTCTCAGTCCACCTACCGTGCTTTGATCCAGAAGCTCTGTGCTTTCCGCCGTTTCAACACTGTCAAGGAACTGCTCGACGAAATGCCCACCACATTAGGCGTTCCCCCAGATGAAGATATTCTTGTCACCCTTGTTCGAGGCCTTGGGCGAGCCCGGATGATCCGGGATGTCATCGATGTTCTTGATTTGGCTTCCAGATTTAACAAACCCCCTTCCTTGAAGATTTTTAATTCGATACTCTACGTTCTTGTCAAGGAAGATATTGATTTGGCTAGGCACTTTTATAGGAAGAAGATGATGCCGACTGGTGTCCAAAGCGATGAATATACTTTTGGGATTTTGATGAAAGGTCTTTGCTTAACTAACAGAATTGCCGATGCTTTTAAGCTTCTGCAACTTATCAAGTCTAGCACTGTAAAGCCCAATGCTGTGCTTTACAACACTTTGATCCATGCTCTATGTAAGAATGGCAAAGTTGGGAGAGCCAGAAGCTTGATGAATGAAATGGAGAACCCCAATGCAGTTACCTTTAATATCTTGATATCTGCCTACTGTAAAGAAGAAAATTTAGTTCAAGCTCTTGTGTTGTTAGAGAAGAGCTTCACCATGGGGTTTGTACCAGATGTCATTACCCTGACTAAGGTTTTGAAAATTCTCTGCGATGTGGGTCGTGTATCTGAAGGCTTTGAGATTTTAGAGAAAGTCGAGAGCAAGGGGGGTGTAGTGGATGTGGTAGCATATAATACTTTGATAAAGGGTTACTGTAGAATAGGAAAGGTGAAACTCGGACAGAGGCTTTCCAGGGAGATGGAGAATAAAGGCCGTCTCCCAAATGCTGACACATACAACATATTGATCTCTGGTTTCTGTGAGTCTGACATGTTGGATTCAGCTCTGGATATGTTCAATGAAATGAAGACAGATGGGATCAGTTGGAACTTTGCTACTTTCGATAAATTGATTGAAGGACTGTGTTCAGCAGGGAGAATGGAAGATGGGTTTAAGATTTTGGAGCTAATGGAGGAGAGTATGGTGGGTTCAGGTGGGCGTGTTAGTCCTTATAACAGTGTGCTCTATGGTTTATACAAGAACAATTGCTCGGAGGAAGCATTGGAGTTCCTTTCCAAGATGCAAAATTTATTTCCTAGGGCTGTTGATAGGAACATAAGGATATTGGAATTTTGCAAGGAGGCCAGTATTGAGGATGCAAAGAGAGTTTATGATCAGATGATCGGGGAAGGGGGTATTCCAAGTGTTCTTGTTTTCGATTGTTTAATTCGTAGATTTTGCCAGAGAGGGTGTATGCGAGAGGCAGTTGAGCTGATGAATGAAATGGTTGTCTGTGGCTATTTGCCAGCAGCATCAACATTCAATGATGTAATTAGTGGGTTTTGCAGTCGTGATAAACTTGGTAGTGCTTTAAAGCTAATGGAGGACATGGCTGGAAGAGGTTGCAGACTTGATGATGGAAGTTATAGTCCACTGATCAATGCTTTTTGTAGGATGGGGAATATTCAAAAGGCTATAATGCTTTTGCTACAAATGTTGGGAGAGAATATCATACCTAATGATTTGACGTGGAAAACAGTACTCGTCTGTCTTAGTCAAGAAAGGCAGTGGCTGGAGAGCAAAAAATTACTTGTAAATAACCTATTACCGTGTATTATTGAGATGTGAAACATTAGTCATGATTCCAGATCAAAAAAGGACAAAAGTCTCTCACTCGTTTGGTATTAACTACGTTGATCATAATATGATGATGACGACTCTTGTGCTCTATTAAAAAAACACACACTGCTTTGGAGAAGGGGCAAAGCTAAAAAGTATGCTCATGTATTCTCAATCTTAGACTCATAGAAAGGGCAATACTTGGTCTTTTATCGACACTCTTTGAG
>JABEZY010271632.1:0-14682 GCA_013467495.1 Gossypium gossypioides | reverse complement strand
ATAATGAATGTTTGAAGTGTTAATTTCAAGTTTTACTAGATGAATTTCAATGAAAATGTTGAAAAATGGTTAAATTGTGAAAGATGGTAAAGTGTGCATAAAGTTGTGATTTTGTGAAATTGAGTGCTGTTATGAGCATGAGATATGATTTAGTGAAGTTTGAAATTTAAGAATTTAGTGAATTTTATTTTTACGAGCTTAGGGACAAAAGTGGAATTTTTAAAAAGTTTTGGGCCGTGTGACTGGGCCGTGTGAGTCACACGGCCTGACCACACAACCGTGTGAACCCTGCAGTTAAAATTTTTATAACTTTTTCCTAAAATTTTTAAATGTTCCCGATTTAATCTCATATTTTTTCTAAAGTGATTTTAGGCCCTCAAAGGCTTTAATAAGGGACTCTATGCATGCTAATGATGAATTATATTATGATTTTTGAAATGTTTGAAGATGAATGATTTAGATTACGGTTACTTGGTAATACTTTGAAACCCTATTCTGGCGACGAATACAGGTTAGGGGTGTTACATTTAATGGTATCAGAGCTTGCAAGTTTAGCCGATTCTCAGACTAAATCAAACTCGAAATTAAGTCTAGAGGTAGATGCCATAGTTGAGTCGAATTGAGTCGGGATTTGGATGCTAATATATTAGTTTTTGTTTTATAGTTAAAAATGTCGGATGATTATAATAATGATGTTGATCAAGAGATGTATACCGGAGATGATGTCTCCAATGAGTTAGATGGAATTGAATCACTAACATCGAGTGTTAATCAAGTTAGTACTCAATAACCTAACATTGTGCGAGGTAATACTGAGGGAGAAGGTGATTTATAGTTACTTTGAGCTACCGCTGATGCTCTTCAGCGTGTGGAAGGAACCATATCCGCTACAGCACCTGTACCTACTATTCGTCAAGCTCCAATTAAAGAGTTGCGTAGATACGGTGCAACTGAATTCTTAGGATTGAGAAGAGTATGAGAAGAGTTGATCCTTCTGCAGCTGAAGTTTGGATTAAATCCACTAAGCGCATGTTGCAACACCTTGAATGCAACCAGCGTAAAATTGTTAATGATGAAACTGTTAATGAATATAGTTAATAGGGTTTAATCTTAAATCGTTTCTAAAGTGATTTTAAGCCCTCAAATGATTTAATAAGGGACTCTATGCATGTTAATGATGAATGATATTATGATCTTTGAAATGTTTGAAAAAGAATGATTTAGATTACAGTTACTTGGTAATACTTTGAAACCCTATTTTGGCAACGGATACGGGTTAGGGGTGTTACAATTATTATAAAAAAAACCCCAAAAATCCCTTTTAATTATATTTGCATGATATAACATATTTCAAATACTAATTAGATCTTTTGGTGTTTAGGTTAAAACTGATCTAGTTCTAGCATCCTTTGGGTATGATCATTGGAGTACTCACCTACTCCATTGTAACTATATTATAAACTGACCCGTATACTTGTGGATATTGCCTCACTTCTCTATATCTTTTGATGCAGTATTCACACTCTTGACGGTAGTACATCCGGAGGTGGTCAAGACTCTTGATTACATTCCTTACCTGGTCTAGTTGCCGAACCTGAGCTATAGGTTGTTACAACAGTTAACAGAACATTTCACATATATTTGTTACTTTAATATTCAATAATTCAACAAAACATTTCATAATTCAAGTATAACATGAATTATAACTAAAACTGAGCCTCAATCGAGCTTCTGAATCTTTTGAACCAACTCAAAAACAAAGTCAAGACTAATTTGAAACATAACATAAAACTGGGGTAAAAACATAAAACATGGGCCACACGACCGTGTCGCCAAGCCTTGTAACAGATTGAAGCCATGTGGACCTAAATACAAAATTTCTACAAAATTCACATGATCGTGTCCTAGATCATGTAACAGATTGAAGTAAGCAAATATTATAAGAATCACCAAATATCAAACATGTACCAATGTGTATTCACCATTTCATTTTCCATCAAAAGAACTATTATTATAACCTCTCAAACCGGGCTAAACGTTATGGCTAGATTAAGAAGGCTACATTAGCCACCAAAATGGCTAAGCTAACTTACATTACTTTTGAAGGCCTTTAATAAACTCATTTTAGAGAACAATTGTAGTTATTCTTTTATGTTAGTTTAAAGCATTAATTTATTAGGTCAACTGTACTTAAGATTCATTTTATTGTTGATAGTGTTGTTTTAGGAAAACCGTTTGCTTGTTGCTCTTCTTTGTAAAAACTTGATGTTAAACTAATGCAACGGAAAAAATCATTTTTCAATTCATTTTGGAAACCTAGTTGCTGTAACGCTCAGGTTTGTACAAGTGTACACAGTTGTTATCAAGTAATATAGTAAGTAAAAGAGTTATCATTTCCACAGGGACTGTGTATGTTAATCAATTAATTGTAAAAGTAAAATTAGCAATTTGATGATTAAAACACAATATTTTGAGTGATGATGTTTAAGCTATATTAAATCATCTAAATGCAGGATGATCATTAATGCAATTTAATCTAAATGCAAAGTATGAAATGAAATGTATGAGATGAGTTTAGAAGCAAAAACACAAAATTCAACAATCGATAACATGAATATGCTAGGATAATTACACTATTCAACTTAGTTTATTTTTCTTATGCTAAACAGTGTTCAGAAAACATTCCACGACAACTCGATCTTTCATAAGTTTGGAAACCAAATTAAGTCCTTTCGGAATCTTTTACTTAGTGAAATATGCATTTTACTGACCATATTAAACTAAGGGTTTCTTAGAATTCATGTGAAGTAACAGTGAAGGATCATGTTTGGAACAATTTAATCACATAAATCTAAAAACTATGCAAGATAATAGAGCTCGTAAAGTTATTATGAACCTTTAATTAGTTGGATCAGAATCTAAATTAAGCATGCACTTTTCAATTATTGTGTCCATTAGTCTTTGTCTGGTCAGGATCACTCACCTAATTCAAATGCATCCAATCACGTATGAATCAAATACACACTTGAATTTAATTGAAAACATGATCGACTGAGGCACAAACACTATAAACATGATTTAAAAAACTTCATTGAATAAATGCAATCATTTTAGGTCAACAGATTAAGCTACCATTGTTGATGACAAGATTATAAAACACATTGCAAACATATTTAGATCAAAATAACAAAGTAAATGAAGAATAAACTCTATTCAAATCTATAGTCTCATGAACCCCGAATGAAGATGTTTTCCTCCAATCCTCATGTTACTCATTTGCTAATGACTCCTCAAGGTGGCCGGCCAAGAGACAACCTTATCACAGTTTTGCTGGCTAAAGTGCTAGGCGTGGAAAGAAGGAAGAAAATAAGAGAATGAGAAAATGAATGGATGAGTAGTGAATGAAGGAATGATGGATGATTTTAAGGGATTAAGGGATAAATAAAAAGGTGAAAGGAGTGTGGTATTTATACTTGAGGCTGGTGGCTGAATTTACTAAAAATGGCTTCAAAAATCCCTTGGTTCTCTCCCATTAATGGTCGGCCATAACAAGTGGAAATGAGGGTGAGTTGGTAGCTTGATTTAACCACAGAATCATGCTAAATTTAGCCATGGAGTGGACGGTATCTTGAGCAATCTTCTTGTGTTGATTTTTAATGATTTTCAAAGTGTAGAGGCCTCTAAATAATTGTCTCAAAGCTGATTTTTGGGCAGCCACAAGCTTGTGTTGAATTTGGGCTTGAAATACCAGACATGTCCACCTTGTAACATCACTTTAACTAGGTCAAATTAAAATCCTTATGACCCAATTTTACATGGTTTTGCCGTCCAAGTAGGGTGGATTTGTTCATGTCCGTGAAAAAATTGTACTGAGCTCCATATTATATCACCTTATGGTCCCATTTCATTATTAAAACATAGCACATTAATAAATAACATGAAAATGATTTAATTTATGCACAAAATTCATATAATAAAGCACAAATTTGCATATTTCATAAATTCATGTCCATGATTGAGATTTAAGAAAAATTCACTAAATTCATTAACAAATGCTTGAAATTAGTGTTATTTTTAAGTAAAAAGGTGGTAAAAATGACTAGAAAAACCCTATACAACTTAGAGTTTACACACCCCCAAACTTAATCCATTGCTCGTTTCGAGTAATGTTTCATGTAAAGAACAACTTTTGCTTAAGCAATTTTTGCAAGAAGTTTAAGCAGTATCAATCTTTGCACATAATCATGCATAGACAAAATCATGCTCACAAACTCTTTTTATTGATAAGTCACTCATATGCAAACGTTATTTCAAAATTTTATTCTAAGTGCGGAAAAATGCTAACATAAGTTATAGAGTGCATGCTTTTCAAGATCATACATAACATTCACCATTCAATCAAAGTTTCCTTATCAATCAAACAAAGCAATCACAAGGTCTAATTAATGGTCCTCATATGTTGAATTTAGCACTTTCTCTCCAAATGACTAAGTCTTTTATAAGGTTGTAATTGGGCTAGGCTTAAGATAGGGATAAAGAGAAGTGAATTTTTGGTTCCGTAATCTTAACCCTATCTTTGCCTTGGATAAATTCAAGGTACATCCTTCCTACTAATGGGTTTTTTCACCCCCAAACTTAATTTTGAAACATATGCCCAATATTTCTCAATAATTGGAGTATTTATTTTTCTATTTTTGCTTGACATTTGAATAAAGCTTTTTTTTTAACAGACCAAGAACATGTACATCTTTTCAAATTTTTCCTCAATCTTTGCTCACCAAGAAAAGTATAGTTAAGATAGGTGCAACAATAAGATAAAATTTAATAAGATGGCAGCATGGCTTATAATATAGGTAAATAACAATAAAATAGGCTTTAAGGCTCAAATTAAGGTTTCAAGGGTCAAATTTATATAGGGTAGGCTTGAAAGGCTCAAATGATCCAAATAAAATGTGTCTAAATCATGTTTAGATTCTTATGCCTCCTAAGATTTTGCCTCAAGAAAGTTACTAAGTCACTTCTAAGAACTTAAACCTTCATGCATGTTTATAAAAAGAAGTTTAATTTTCATGGTAAAAGGCTAAATAAGCTTAGGGTAGGCTTGAAAGGCTCAAATGGTCCAAATAAAATGTGCCTAAATCATGTTTAGATTCTTATGCCTCCTAAGATTTCGCCTCAAGAAAGTTATTAAGTCAATTCTAAGAACTTAAACCTTCATGCATGTTTATAAAAAGAAGTTTAATTCTCACGGTAAAAGGCTAAATAAGAACTAAGAATATACAAGCATTCCATAACTTAAGATAACATAAAAAAACTTAGATAAAATTAGAAATCATGCTTGCATTTAGACTAACTTAAGAACAAAAATTCTTTCTAAACATTCATTTATTTCAGCATACTTATATGGAAAAGTTTGAAACATACTTGAAAATTTAAAAATTTATGCAAATAAATCCTTACCCTCTTTTAAAAAGAAGCAATATCATCATTGTGAAAACAAAGTAACGAATGAAAACTAAACACCAGGTAGGATAGATAGAAAGAGAGGTGAGTCATGAAGACTACTTAAGTATCAAGTCTTTCTCAACAATCCAATCCTAGAAATGTTCATTCTCATTACCACATCACTTTGCTTTTTTCTAATGAAGAGGCATTGAGCTTATTTTATTCATGCTTGCAGTATCTTATTTATTATATGAAAACAAAATACTAACTATAATAGCCCGTTTTCAGTGAAATCAGAGCAGTGGTTTTGAGACCACAAATTTGATGTAGAAATCTTAATTTTATTATCATTTTGTCTACAGCATGTTAGTAGTGTTGTATAAAAATTTCGTTAAGAAATTTTATCGTTAGCATGCTTAATTTGATAAAATGACTAATTTGCATAAGGTGCAAAATTTGAGTTCTATAAGTAAAAGGTGTCAAATTGCTATGAAATTGGAATATGAGTGGACTTAAATGGTAATTAGACCATTAATATTAATAGTGGACAAAGATTGACAACTTTTTAATGGTTTTAAAGGTTATTACTTAAGGTTAACTAGGTAAATTAATAAAACAACTTAAAAAAAAGGTAAAAGAAAGATATCATCTTTCTTCTTCTTCATCAACTGAATTTAGCAACCAAGAAAAGCCATGGGAGAAGTTTAAGGTTAGGCCAACACTTCCTTGCTTCCATGTGAGTATTTTTCTCATCCCATTTTTAATGATTTTTATGTTTTTGAAGTTGTTGTAGCTTAATCTAGCTAGCCTAAGGACTAATTTGCAAAATTATTAAAATATTTAAGTTTTTCTATGAATGAATCCACGTTGTTTGTGGAATTTTATGGTAGAAAATGAACTCTTGTTGTTAGATAAAAAAATTTTGTTAAGTGATTTTTGATGAATTTGTCAATTAGGGATTTAATTGTAAAATGTGAAATATTCATGGTATAATTTGTGAAATAATGAAATGTTTGGGCTTCTATGAGCTTGTGTGAAATTTAGCTAGACTTGGGTAGGGGTGAAATTGCATGAATTTCATTTTACGAGCATAAGGACTAATTTGTAAAGAAATCAAGACATTAAGGGCAAAAGTTTAATTTTTCAATAATATGAATTTGGGTTGAATTGAGTAGAATAGTTATTAAATTGATTAAATTTATTCATTTAGATCAAGATAGACCACATACGGCTCTAGATCTAGGCAAAAAAAAAAAGCTTTAGATTAATCGACTACATTTCTACGTTTATCGTCAAGGTAAGTTCATATGTTTAAATAGCGTTTTAAATTCTGTTTTAAATGCTATTATTGTATAATATCATATTGTGTCTTGATGAAAAATTTCCATGGCATATGGACAGTCATCGACTAATGGAAAGGGATAGCTTCGGCTATCAAATTATGAAAAATGATAGCTTTGGCTATCAAATTATAAAAAGGGATAGCTTCAGCTGTCAACTTGTGAAAAGAGATAGCTTGGGATATCAAATTAAGAAAATGGATAGTGACGATAGCTTGGGATATGAAATTAAGAAAATGGATAGTGACGACCATCAACAATGAAAAGGGATGGTGACGACCATCAACAATGAAAAGGGACAGTGACGACCATCGAACTATGAAAAGGGATAGCTTTGGCTATCAAATTATGGAAAGGGATGTGACAACTATTAAAATATGAAAAGGGATAGCTTCGGCTATCGAATTATGAGAAGGGATGGTTGCAACCATCGTGATTTTACTTTGTGTGAGCTTGAGTAAGAGTTTTTCATGCAATTTACCTTGTTACTATGATAGGTAGGAAGTATGTGTATTCATGATAGTGGAAAGTATGAATTCATATGATTTAAACTTATGGAAGTTATTTTATCATGTTTTGATATTGAATTTATGAAATTACGTACTAATTTGAGTTGTTGATGATGCATAGGCTTGTGTCAAGTTTGTACAGGATTGATCCATATTTATTTTAAGCTTATGCATTGTATTGATAAGCATATTTTATGATTTAAGAACTTACTAAGCATTATATGCTTAACCTGTGTTCATTTTTCTATGTTTTGTAGCTAATCAGGAACTCGTTCGGGTTGGAAGCTTGTCAAACTTATATCACACTATCCATCGGCTAAATTGGTAGATTTTGGTGTTTCTAAGTTTCGGTTATAATGGCGTGTATAGGTGTTTTTTGTTTGATGTTTTAGCCATTTGTTTTTGGCTTATGTTTATGGCATTTTGGATGGTGAAATGGTGTTAATTTTGGCATGAATTTATTTGGCCTTAAAATGGTTTATATCATGGCTTATGATGCTTGAATGATTGAAGATGGAATGGTAGTAAAAATGTATGTTATAAAAGGTCTTGTGATATGTTTGAATGTGGTGATTTGATATATAGGCTATAGTTGGCACATATGGCTTATGATTTTTAATGTTAAATGGTAAATTGGGCACTTGTGGATGTGATTTTGATATGTGAACAAAGTGGTAAGTTTTGGTTAAATTGTGCATATGGTTATACATTTTTAAATGTTGTGATTGAGGTACCCTTTAGGCATATTGGTTGTATGTATATTTACCTTATTTGAATAGCTTATTATGGCATGGTTTGGGTATATATACATACAACTAATATGCCCAAACAGCCATGCGAAAAATGGCTTGGAAATGGCCTATTTTTCGTCCACACAAGCATGTGTCTTAGTCATGTGTGACACACGGCCATGTGACATGACCGTGTGTCCCTGTAGCTTTCTAAGCGTTGCAAGTCAGGCTGTTACACGGCCTAGCACACGGCCTGACACACGGGCGTGTGAGGCCATTTCGAATGGTACACGGCCTGGCACACAGGCGTATAGCTTGGCCGTGTGACCCAAGTCAATGAGTTACACGAGCATAGACACAGGCTGGGACATGGCTGTGTTTCCCTACTTCGAATGTCCACATGGCCGTGTGACCTTACAGTTTGAAAATTTTTCATCTTTTTCTGAAAAATTCTATATGTTTCTGATTTAGTCCTGACTTGTTTCTAATGTGTTCTTAGAGCCTCAAGGGCTCGTATAAGGGACAGTATGTATGTTATTGTTTGGTTTTACTATGATTAATGACATGAATTAAAATGTTTAAAACTTTGATTGGTTTGAAATGAAAACTTTTGTAATGCTCCGTAACCCTATTATAGCGACGGATACGGGTTAGGGGTGTTACACTAACTAAAGAATAGAAATAAACGCCTAAAAATAAATGCTAAGAATAAGGAATTTCCCCTTTTTTATTTGCGTCATCCTCCACGTCTTTTTCCTTTTCCCTTCGTTCTTGCACTTGATCCCAAAATCTCCTCTTGCCATGTCTCAAATATATAATCTGGGAACACAGTAACAAAAGTGTTAGAGATATTCTTTAAAGCATTTCGTAAGGTATCATCTCTAACTTTTTCATATCTCCAGTAAGCTTGTTGTCGGTTGTGCATGAATTTCCACATATCCATTGCAGTTGAAAATTCTAATTTTTTTCATAACATTTGAGGAAGTAGGAATTGTTAACTCGGGATTAAAACTTTGCTCTACTGGTTCAGCAACATTAGGCTCTACCCTCGGCTCAAGGCTTTTTGGTTCCTCTTCAGTTTTTGCTTTTTCTGTCTCATCAAACGAGTCAGCTTCCGGTTTAGATTTAGTTGATGACCCACTTGATTCTGGTTTGTTTAGCTCATTTGGTTCAAATTGGTTCTATAACCCAATATTCTCCATTAACCTTTCAAGGTCATGCTTTGTTATGTAACCTTGAACATAACAATCCTTTAGGTCTTCTTTCGATTTTACTTGGGCCCTTAAGCAAAGCGAAGTAATCAATGATAAAAAGTAGTCACTTCCTGCCTTCTTCCTTGCTCGGTCTTGAATCTCTTCGAGAATAATTCTCCCAACATTGATAGACATTTCTGTCATAATCGCATACAACAAAAACATTCATTCCATTGAGATGGTGGAACTATGTGAGATAGGCATGAAGCTATATCGAATAAAGTAGAACCATACCTTATCCACTAGATTTAAAAATTCCCTTCGACAAGAATGACTACCATACTTTCTTATAATCCATTGGGATCCTAGATTTGTAACCACTTTAAGAACTTGTTTAAGAAAATCCCAATTGATATTCATCATCATGGTAGAGTACTCATCTTCTTCAACATCAGGTAAGTTAAAAAAAATCATTAATGGATTTAGAAGTAAGGGGTACAGTCTTCTTACGAATAAGAACTTTATTAGCATTTGACGTGGTCAAGTTGGCATAGAACTCTCGCACTAAATTTTCATCTGGCATTGAACGTACATCACAGAATTGCTCCCAATTTAAAGCATTAATTGTCTTTTGAATTGACAATGGCATAACCACCTTCTCATTGCTTTCTAAATTGAAACCTTTTTCCAGCATCATGGGTTGATTCTTGAAGATAGAATCAAATCTTTCCCTTACCTCCTCATTTTGAATCACAATTGGATTCTTGGAAAAAGTCTTGAAAGATTTAGTTCTTTTGCGAGACATGGTATTTTTCCTGAAAATAGGTAGAATTTCGACAAAAAGAAGGGAAAAGAAATCGAAAATGTGTGTTGGTGAAAGTTGCAGTGGCGATGGAATTGTGGCAGCGACGATGTTGCGACAGTTTCAAGATTACAGTGGGAAAGGCGTTGCTCCGGCGAAGGTTTTGCGGCAGCGATAAGTGAGACTTGCGGTAACGAAAGAAAATTGGGGAGAGGTTTTTGGAAACCTAAGGTTGACGGCTAAGAAAAGAAAATTAGGGTGAAAGCTAATTGTTTAGGTGTTATGAATTTTATGAAGGTATGAAAGGGTTTATATAGTGATGGATTAGGGCAAATTTGTAGGAAAAAATTAGTTACAAGGGTTGCTTGGGCGGCAAGGTAAGGATGGAAAGGAAAAGTAGCGGCAAAATTAGGGTTTTTCGTACCCTAGGGATGACACCTATTGCATAAATTTATCCTCTTCGCTGTGTTGGGCCTCGAGCCCAAATTGTAATTATTTTTTGTACTAAAAAATAAAATTGAACTAGAAAAATAAATTGATCAGTACTTGGGCCAAATTGACCCTCTTATTAAACATAAACAAATAAAAATTTGCAAAGAAAAATTAAAATTAGAAATTTCTTTTGGCTTACTTAGAAATTTCTTCTCAAAAAATTATATTCAATTAATATCACAGAGAAGGTTGGAGGGGTCACTAATGGTCCTGCTTAAGAACAAGCCTCGGTGATAACTCGACATACACCCTTGTGGAACTTTCTACAATGATCACAAACAGATTTATCATCATTATGAACACTGCCAATACTGACTACCGGCATCGAATGGAGTCTTAAATCAAATTTTCTCAACTTATTTCATCCTGTGAATCTAGATGATGTGACATTGCGACTAAAATTTTCTCTTGGTTTCTTTGAGAGTGGAGCTGAAAACGATTAAGATACATTTCGTTTACTAGAGTCGTGGAATTTCATTTTAGCCTTTTTCTTACTATTACAAATCTCTTCCTTTTTCTACGTTCGATCAAACAAAACCACTAATTCTCGTATTTCTGTTGTTCCAACCAACATTTTAACTTCATCATTCAGTCCATTTTCAAAACAAACACACATCTCTTCTTTAGTTTGTACAATCTCGCGAGCATACTTACTAAGATGTACAAAGTCTCGCTTATAATATGATACAAACTTGTTTCCCTATTTTAGCTCGAGAAACTCTTTCTTTTTCTTGTCAATATATCGTTTACTAACATATTTCTTTCAAAACTCAGCTCAAAAAAATTTGTAGTTAACTCTATTTTTTCGTACAATAGCTAACATTGTATGCCACCAGTGATATGCATCATCTTTCAACAACAATATAACACGTCTCAAATAGTCGTTGGGTGAACATGCCAATCCATCAAATATTCTCTGAATATTTTCTAACGATAGTTCAGCTCTAGTTGAATCGTCATTTGTCTTGCCTTTGAACTTAGCGACTCCACATTTACGAATCTTATTTATGGGAGGTATATGTACACATACAGGAGTGGAACTTGAGGACCGGGGGGTGTTGGGGTAGATAAAATAGGAGCGGAGATTGCGAAGCCAAAGGATTAACTTAAAATAATTTCATTATACCAATGATCTATTAAGCCTTAAAAGACATTCTTTACCTCATTTTCGAACATCTTCAAAACTGGCATGCTATAAACTCGCTCATTGCTCGAGAGCTAGGACAAAACTTTCAAATTCATCGATAATGGAATGGTTAGAATTGACCGACATCTTTTAGTTCTATAAGAAAATAGGGTTAGATTGGATCAAAAGTATCACACTATCACAAATTATATGTGGCATGTATTTTTTTAGACTCCAAACATGCTACTTTCAGTCCTAGAATTAACTAAACCATAGCTCTTATACTAATAAATGTTACACCCCTTACCCAGCTTGATTGTCGAACCCGAGCTACAGGATGTTACAACAGTTAATAGAATAGTTCACATATATTTCTGACTTTAGTATTCAATAAATTAACAAAACATTTCGTAATTCAAGTATAATATGAATTACAACTAAAATCGAGCCTCAATCGAGCTTACGAAGCTCTTGAACCAACTTGAAAATAATTCAGAACTAATTTGAAACTTAACATAAAAGTGGGGTAAAAACATAAAACAAGGGACACACAACCATGTCACCAAGCCATGTAACAAATAGAAGCTTGTGGACCTAAATGCAAAATTTCTAAATAAATTCACACAGCCAAGTCCTAGACCGTATAACAGATACACGGTCGTGTATTTAGGCTATGTAACTCACTCAGTTCGTGTACAACAATCACTTCCCAAAATCTAATAACCACACGACTGTGCCACAGTCCCATGTGTGGCACACGGTCGTGTGTCAAACCGTGTGTTTCACATGTACCTTACAAAACAAGCTTTTAAACCCTATTTTCATTTATGCAACAATAATACTTTATAGCATTAAATAAACTTAATCAAAACACACCAAAAGCATAGAAAAACACAACCCAAAACACCATCCTATGTGCCTAACCAATATGCCATAAGGCACCACCACAAACAACATTCACTACCAAAGTGTTTTCCTATTTCTCACAAGTTTGAGCATAGCTAAGCAAATACCATAAGAATCACCAAATATCAAGCATGTA
This sequence comes from Gossypium gossypioides, assembly GCA_013467495.1. Taxonomy (NCBI): domain Eukaryota; kingdom Viridiplantae; phylum Streptophyta; class Magnoliopsida; order Malvales; family Malvaceae; genus Gossypium; species Gossypium gossypioides. The sequence continues at coordinate 2,002 of JABEZY010271632.1, read as the reverse complement.
CAAAAGTGTATTCACCATTTCATTTTCCATCAAAAGAACTATTATACATAGCATTTCTATAATCTCCAAACCAAAGATCAAATCATTATGCCATATACTTCAACCAAAACTTCACCTACAATTCATTCCATAAAAAATTGCTACTTATCAACTATTCTTCTCATTCCATCATTTACCAAACACAATCCCACATTCAAGATTATCATAACGAGCCATAAGCAAGCTTACCAAACAATCTCATAAACTTGCTTTAATACAATACCCAAATAAATATACCAAAATGGGAAAATTCATAAATTTGAACACCAAGAACACATAAATATATATCAGACCTATTACATGCCACTTATAATCGAATCGAGATGAGCCAAAGATTACCAAAAGTGATGTTGGATAGTGTGAGCCCTAGAAGTGATCCAATAGCCAAGTTCTACAAAGATGCAACTAAAAAAGACAAACTAAAACGAGGTAAGCATTAACATGCTTAGTAAGTTCATAGTTACTTAGACAAAATTCTTACCCTAGTTTACAATTAAGCAAACAAATATATCTAATTTTATAAGATTTCCTATAAAGACATTTACAACAACAAGGTGAGCATTTCATGTATCAACTGTATGATCTCACAATCTATCAGTACAATATATTTTCGTATCATTCTTTCAATTGTTTGCTCATTTTTGATTAAATTAAGGGCATGTTTAGGTTCATCTACTATTATAAGATGTCTTTCCGTATTATGATTCTACCACATAATACTGCTTAGTATTAATTAAATGTTAGACAACCAGTGAGCTAATATTTGCTTTTATTTTGCTTTATATACAAAAACCACGTTAAAAAAATATAAAAAAGATATTAATGTAATTCATGAATAATTTTATTAACCAATTTGTTCAAAAAAATTACAAGTACACAAACGAATAAACTACACTTAAGGAGATGAGTCATATTTCATATTCCCATACTCTCCAAGTGTTTTTCAAAACCCCTACATAGTAGAATCTTGGTACACGGGTTCGCAAAGTTGTCATCTGATGCGACTTTTGACTACATTCACGATTCTGTTTACTACTGTTTCCCTTATGATACTTTCTATCAATGTGCTTTGTGTTCATGTGGTTTCTTTAGGGATTAGCTATATCCTCACTGTTATAGTGCCATAGCTTTTTCCATATATCATATTCAACTCTTCATAGTGAAGTTAGTAGTGTAAACCTACTTGACACTTATTCACACTCTAGACCCGCTACCTAAGACAAAGACACAACCTAATGTCGATTTTCTCAAATCTTAACACATTTGGAAGTCAGAATCAGTATATCCGATAGGAGTAAGACTTCTTCCGAAATACACAAGCATATAATTCCTTATTCTCCATAAATACTTATGTATCAAATTTATAGAAAGTGTTAAATATAATAGTAAGATTTATTACATTTTTAAAAGGGAAATTTAGGAACCCTATGTGATAGTTTAATGGCTAAGGGTGTTCACTATTTAAGTGTGATTTGGGTTCGAGTTGTGCTAGTTGCATTGATTTGTCAAACTTTGCTCTTGCGGGTAAGGTAAATTCATAAATTTTTTTAGCAATAGTTGGTATTTATTTATATTTTTTCATAGACCAAAATATAAGTTTATTATGTATTAATTTATAATTTCATAATTTTTAAAAGGATTCAACAGTTTACTATATATTAATTTATAATTTATTTATAAGAGAATTGAATTGGAAAATTTTCATTTTGAGGTCAAAATGTAATATCATTATATATTAATTTATAATTTTTTATTTATAAGAGGACAAAAATAAAAATTTTTATTTTTTGAGGGGCAAAACCTCTACTTGCCTCCTCAAATTCGCCTTTAATTGTGGGGATTCTACTAAGTTCCCTATTTATGCACTTCTCATCTCTTTTCTCATCGACTCTTTTCTCATTCTTTTCATTCATAAAAATCATTTATGAACAAGGTAAATTGATCAACTTTATGGTCAACCAAA
>JABEZY010271484.1:0-21609 GCA_013467495.1 Gossypium gossypioides | reverse complement strand
TGAGGTCCTGATACCTCATTTTTTAAAACCACTTGACCTTAGGGTCTTACCACTTGAACTTAATAAATCACTTATATAACATAAATTATCAAATCAAAAACCTTTTTTTAAAATAATATTTGAATCGTAAATATTAAATAATAATATTTACAAACTTACTCGTCGAATTTGGTGGTCCCGAAACCATTGTTCTGACACCACTGGAAAATGGGTTGTTACAATCAAACTTTGTTAGAAATGGTTCATTCGATATTATGTTATTCGAAGTTGTCAATCTCCTTTTGGGGATATGCATTACAAACAGCTTGCTATATTTTGATTGATGTACCTACTAAGGTTACATCTAAAGCTCCATACAAATTGTGGCATGGTAGGAAGCCAAATATAAATCATTTAAGGATTTGGGGATGCCCGACCCACATATTGGATAAAGATACGAGGAAGTTGAATTCATGAATAAAATTTTGCATGTTTGTGGGATATCCAAGAGGAACAAAGGGTGGTTTCTTTTATAACCTGAAGGGGCAAACAATGATAGTGTCAACTCATGCTACTTTCCTTGAAGAAAGTTACATGAATGACTTCAAACCTCAAAGTGAAAGGGTACTCAAGGAAATTTTAGGAAATACACAAAGCCCTATAGAAATGGTTCCAAAAGTAACTCCTAATAGTAGACCCGCAAATGATCAGTCGCATAAGGTGCTTTTTCATAGTAGGAGGGTCTCTTACAAGCATGAGTTCTTCCAATCTCGTGGAAGTGTTTTAAACACTGAGTCTGTCGAACAAAAAGATGATGACCCACTCACATATGATGAAACGATACAGAGTGTTGATTCCAAGCTCTGAGAAATAGCTATGAAAGTTGAGATGGATTCTATGAATTCCAATTCAGTGTGGGAACTTGTAGACTTACTGGAAGGGATAAAACCTATAGGTCATAAGTGGGTCTACAAGAAGAATAGAAATACGGATGGAAAAGTGGAAAGTCACAAGGCCAGACTTGTAGTAAAACGTTATAGTTAGAAAGAAGGTACTGATTATGAAGAAACATTTTCTCTAATTGTCATGCTCAAGACAATATGCATTTTTTTTATTACGGCGACTCTAGATTACGAGGTCTGACAAATGGATGTCATTAGAGCATTCTTGAACAGTAAAATGATTAGATCAATATATGGACTTAAGCAACCATCTCACTCATGGAATTAAAGATTTGATCAAGTGATCAAAACTTTTAAATTTGAGCAAAACATAGATGAACCTTATGTTTATAAATATATTGGGGATGGAAAGGTCATCTTTCTCATTCTATATGTCAATGACATTCTACTCATTGGAAATGATGTAGGGACATTGTCATCGGTTAAATTGTGGTTAACTTAATAGTTTTGCATAAAAGACTTGAGAGAAGATAATTTCTACTAGGAATTCAAATCCTAAGGGATTGAAAGTAAAAAGTGATAGCATCATCACAAGATTCATACATAGACAAGATATTGGAACGTTATACAATGATCGATTCAAAAAAAGGAACTCAACCTTCTGTATTGGGATTTCATCTTTCTTTGGAGGATTATCCTAAGACAGAGGAAGAAAGAGAAAACATGAGAAAGTTTCCTTACACTTTTGCAGTAGGAAGTCTCATGTATGCTATGTTGTACACACATCTAGATATTTGTTTTATAGTGGGATTGGTGTCCAAGACACTGGCAAGCAGTTAATCTTATACTCAACTATCTACGGAGAACAAGAGGTTATATGCTTGTGTATTTCAGAGGAGACCTTACACTTATAAGATATATTGATTTTGACTTCCAAACATGTTGGGATCCGAGGAAATCAACATCGGGCTATGTCTTTCTCTTAGGCAGCGGATCTATAGTGTGAATAAGTGTCGAGGAGGGTTACATTGCTAACTTCACTCTGAAGAATATAATATAAGGTATGGAAAAAGTTATGGCACTATACTAATGTGGATATAGCTAAACCCCAAAAAAACCATATGAGAACAAAACACGTTGATAGAAAGTGTCATAAGGGAGGTAGTGGTAGACGAAATCGTGGATGTAGTCAAAATTTGCATCAGAGAACAACCTTAAGGACCTATGTACCAAGACTCTACTAGCTAGAGGTTTCAAAAAACAAATGAAGAGCATGAGAATATAGAACATGACTCATCTACATCACTAGGGCAAGTGCGAGACTATTGGATTTGGTGCCCTAAGTGTAGTATATCCGCTTATACACTTGTAATTATCTCGAACAGATTGGTGATAACTTTTGAAAAGAGTTATATTTCATGCCTTGAGACCTAGCTAATTGCTTATACTTAGGTACATTTTGTTGCATTTTTAGGACATTTTAGTTAGCATTTTTAATATGGCATTATGACTTGGACTATTGTGGAATTAGGTGCTTTTAATTTTGTGACGTACGAAATCCCCTAATAATAATAATTTACTTCACTGTTTACATAAAAGAGAGAAGAATAAATATATGAAAAATAACATATTTTGATATGGACTTAAAGCAAGTGACTTCTGTTTAGATAACAAATGAACTAAGTAAATAAAAAAATATTTGCTATAGGACGAAAGAGAGAATGCATGGGTACTTAGGAAATTTTGTTTTTAGAGAGAAATTTTTGCACTGCCTTTGCTGAACAAACCTTTGAAAATTGACTCTGTTTTAGGAAAAGAGAAGATTGTTGAGAACAGAGGTATAAATTGTTTTTCGAATAGCCAAGCAGTACAAGAAAGTGTATTTTGCCAAGGCAAGATGGGTACATTCATGCATTTAGATATATTTTGCTTAAAGAAAACCAATAACTCAAGTTTGAGGGTGTGATAACTCTTGAAACGAGTTATATTTCATGCCTTTAGACCTGGGTAATTGCTTGTACTTAAGTACATTTTGTTGAATTTTTCAGACATTTTAGTTAGCATTTTTAATATGGCATTAAGACTTGGACTGTGGTGGAATTAGGTGCTTTTAATAACTTGTGGTGGAGTTTTTTGTGTTGATTTGGTAGGAGCAGGTTTTGGAACGAAGAAATAAAGGAGTGAAGTTTTGTTAGGGCAAAGTGCAGATAGTTTGCCAGCACGAATGCCGTGGCAATGTCGGGAAAACCAAGTCAACATTTTTCGCGTAGTAGTCCCAGTTCAAATTCAAATTCAAACTTGTACCAGATAAACCCCCCTAAAAGAGGATAAGATAATCACAAGCTGTTAGCTGACCCTAGCCTAATCTATCTACAAAAACTGATAAAGGGGACCTCACAGACGACGAATAAAAAGAGAGTGATCTTTAGGCATGAATAAGGGTTCAGCTGCACAAGGGACAAGAAGTCGAAGGCAGTCCTTCTTAGCCATGAACTTTATAGTAATTAAAGATTGATTTAACAAAGTTTGCTTTAAACTTTCTCCATTTTTAAAACCTTTTGGAGAAACTTTGTTACATAAAGCTTTTTCTTTTTTTCAAGCAACTCAAGTTGTTTTTTATGATCATCATAAACTTTTCAAAGTAAATTATGTTAGTCAAAATTCTTTTTCTCAAAATCATTTATAATTGCTTGCATATCATTTATCTAACTTTCAAGTTCATGATTGGCCTTAGAGAGTGAACTATTTTCATCTTTTAATTCTAAAATGTTTTTCTTATCTTTTGAAACAATAATTTCAAACCCCAAGCCTTATTCATCATAGGCATCTTATAACTGATCGAAAGAATAAGAAATTGAGCTAGATAAGTTAGAAGTTACCTTGGAATCTTCTATGGCTGATAACTCTTGAAAAGAGTTATATTTCAGGCCTCTAAACTTAATTAATTATTTTTAATTAAGTAGATATGTCTGCTTTTTTAGGATATTTTTGGAACACGGCATAACAAAGCTTAGATTGTGTTATAAATGTTATTATTATTTACTTTAATTATTGGGGATGAAAGGTGTTGGTTGTGGTTGACAGCAAGTGTAAGATGAAGAAGAGAAGAGAGAAAATAGTAGAAAAATGAAGGAAGTGAAATATTACCATGGCAAAATGTTAGTTAGATTGCCAACAAGAATGCCATGGCTATTCTAGGAAGATGATGCGACATTCAATCCACGTCACTCTCAGCCAGATGTACTTGTACCAGATAAATCACCCTGAAAAAAAGGAACATAAAGATGTGTGCTAAAAGGGAGGGACCTACCCTATGAAGGACGAAAGAGAAAAGAAAAGAAAAAAAGGATTTTTTGGAGAGAGATGAATTAGAAAGCAGTGTTTCTCTCTGCATTAGATTCTTGTGAAAAAACTCAGAGAAAATAGAGGAGAAGGTAGCATTTTATAGAGCAGAAAAATCACAAACGCAAGGAAAGGGAAGAGAAATTTGGCCTAGGTTTTGCATCAAATCTCAATATTAAAGTGAAAGCTAGAGTAACGAGAGCTTTCTGCAGTTCTGCCTTTATTTTCTTATTTGAACTTTGTGATTCATAATTTTAATGATGATGTTGAATAGTTTTATTTTGGATTTGAATGTCCAATCCATGAGCTAAATTTTATTGGGTTGGAATTATTTGGGTGAATTTTTACAATTTTTAATGCCCATGGTTTGATTTTCAATAGATTACTGTTCCATTTGATTTTTTTATTATTTTAAATGCATGCATGCAAGTTCTAGACATAGATGATTGTATGGTACGTTGTTAGATACGATTTAATTCTAAAAAGATTAAATAGATTGGATTATTACCGGTTGATACAAGCAGGCATTCGAAACAATGTTCGTAGCACTCTAGATGTAGAAGTTGTGATCTGTATATAGAAAGGAAGAACAGTCTGGATATCATTCTTGAGTTCTGTAGACATAAAAAAACTCAGAATGATAGCTTAAAGTCTAGCTCTCGAAAGAAGCAGACTGAAGTAGTGAATCCCTGAGTAGTAGAATGGTTAAGATTTTACCATGGCACTATTATGATATAAAGATAAAACCTGAGTAATTCCAAAATTTATCATTCAACAGTACAAATCCTCTCCACTTATTCTCTGAGAATCGCCACAGCATTTTAATTATCCTAGCATTTTTTATTCATAATTGATTTTATTAATCCATTCATTAATCCTCTTCATCAATTTGTTATCTGTTTCTTTTGCACAATTTAATTAGTCAAAATTCATAATAATAGGATAACCAATTATTTTAATCAATTCCTATCCCTGTGGAGATTATACTCACTTATCACTTTAATACTTGATTCGACGTGTATACTTGTACATTCGCATTACACATTCACACGCGACAAGTTTTTGGCACCATTGCCGAGGATCGGCAATATTGGTGAAAATTTGGTTTGTTATTACCTCTTTAATTTTGTTACTTTTGCTTAATTGGTTGTTTTTTTTTTAGGATTTTTTTTGTTGGTGCATGAGTAGAGATATTTCTACACTTGAAGAGTATTCCTTTGATCCAGAAATTGAGAGAACCTTGGGAAGAAGGAGAAAAGAATTGCAAGAAATGGAAAGAATTAGAAATGATCAGGTTAGAGAAGAATCATTACATCAGAATGGAAGGGATATGATATTCCTCGAATAATAGATGACAGTGACAAACCTATTAGAGAACATGTAGTGCCGATCTTGGATGATCTGAATCCAGGAATTGTCAAGCTGCATATTCATGCTCAACATTTCGAGTTAAAGCCAGTGATGTTTCAAATGTTACAAACTGTAGGGTAGTTTAGTGGATTACCTACTAAGGATCCACGGTTGCACTTAAGACTCTTTTTGGAAGTCTACGATTCATTCAGGTAGCAGGGTGTTCCTGAGACTGAAGTTATTCCCTTATTCATTACGAGATCATGCCAGAGCATGGTTAAATGCATTGTCGTCAGGTACGGCAGCATCTTGGAATGAACTTTGTCAGAGGTTTCTGCTAAGATATAATCCTCCAAACATGAATGCCAAATTGAGGAACGATATTGTGTCCTTTCAACAATCTGAGGATGATGAAACATTATATGAAGCATGGGAACGATTCAATGAGTTAATTAGAAAAAACCTAATGCATGGTTTTCAACACTGGACACAAATGGAAATGTTTTACAATGGATTGAATACGCATACAAGGATGGTGGTTGATGCATCTGCCAATGGGACTTTGCTCGATAAATCATATAATGAGGCATATAAAATTCTAGAAAGGATGGCAAACAACGATTATCAATACCCTACTACAAGAGTAGGAATTGGAAGAAGAGTTGCTAGAGCAAGAGAAATTGATATGATTACCTCCCTAACAGCTCGTGTATCATCTTTAACAAATATGACTAAAACACTAAAAAGATCAGCTGCAGTGTAGGAAATAAAAGCAGCTAAGTTAGCATATGTTTATTGCGGAGTAGATCATGTTTTTGATGAATGCCCATCGAATCCAGCCTCAGTTTATTATATGGGAAATTTTAATCGCAACAACAACAACCCATATTCCAACACATATAATCTGGGGTGGAAGCAACATCCCAATTTCAATTGGAGTAATCAAGGGGTGGGAAATTTCAGCAATGCTAGCCGACAGAATGTTGCGATTGCACCACCTGGATACAATCAACCCATGCCATGGCAAAATGTTCAACAAAATTCAGCTTCGAGTTCTTTATCTATGGAAGAATTATCAAAGGATTACATGGCCAAGAACAATGCTATCATTGAAAGTCAAGTTGCATCTTTAAAAGCTTTAGAAAATCAAGTGGGGCAAATTGCCAAAGCATTAAGCTCAAGACCGCAAGGAGCACTGTCGAGTGATACCGAAAATTCATGATCTCATGGGAAGGAACAGTGCAAAGCCATTACACTCAGAAATGGTACACAACTACCAGTAGTAGTTAATGACACCACTATTGAAGAAAGTAGTTCAAATTTCAAAAATAAGAAGAATTCAGAACCAGTAGTGGAGCAAGCTATAAAAGAAAATAGCAACTAGAAATTTTTTTGAAATAGATTATCTTGTATTGTCAGTAACAATGCCACGACAAAACAACCTCAACAAATGGAAGAAAGGCCACCGCCACCTTTTCCTCAGCATTTCAAAAAATCTAAGCAAGATTTTCAATTCAATAAATTCTTGGATATCCTGAAGAAATTACATATCAACACACCATTGGTGGAAGTATTAGAACAAATGTCAAACTATGTGAAATTCATGAAAGATATCTTATCAGAGAAAAGAAGGTTAGGGGAGTTCGAAACTGTTGCTCTCACTGAAAGGTGCATAGCAATGCTAAGAAACAAATTGGTACCAAAACTGAAGGAGTCAAGGAGTTTTACTATACCTTGCTCTATTGGTAATCATTATGTAGGCAAAGCATTATGCGACTTAGGTGCAAGTATAAATCTAATGCCTATGTCTATTTTCAGGAAGGTGGGAATAGGGAAGGCGAGACCTACAACTGTCACATTACAATTAGCTGGTCGTTCTTATGTGCATCTAGAAGGTAAAATAGAAGACGTGTTGGTAAGAGTTGACAAATTTATTTTTCCAGCATATTTATTACTCTAGAATGTGAGGCTGATAAAGAAGTTCCAATCATACTTGGGAGACCTTTTCTAGCAATTGGTAGAATGATCAGCAGATAACCTTTAATGTTTTCAATGCTATGAAGTGTGCAGATACATATGAAGAATGTCACACTGTTGATATTGTTGACACAATAGTTCAGGAAGAATTTCATAATTTTATCACAATAATTTTAATGATGATGCAGACTCATTTCAGTTAATTGGAGCAAACATGATTAAAGAGCTTGATGAACTGATAGAAGCTAAGAAAATTGAAAATGGATCAAGGAGAAGTTCTGAATCATTAAATTTATCAGACCATTAATTTAAACCTCCTCGACCATCCATAGAAAATCCTCCTACATTGAAATTGAAGCCTTTGCCAGTACATCTGAAATATGCTTAATTGGGAGATAACAACACATTGCTAGTAGTTATCTCTGCGACATTGACATTAGACCAAGAGGCTCAATTGTTGAAAGTTTTAAAGAAATCTAAGAAGGCATTGGGATGGACAATTACGGATATCAAAGAAATCAGTCAGCAATCTACATGCATAAGATATTACTAGAGGATTGCCATGGCAAATCTATCTAGCAGCAGAGAAAACTGAATCTCGTTATGAATGAAGTTTTCAAAAAGGAGATTATCAAATGGCTGGATGCTGGAATTATATACCCAATTTATGATAGTTCTTGGGTGAGCCCTATTCAATGTGTACCTAAAAAAGGGGGTGCCAGCATGGTAAGTAATGATAACAACAAACCCATTCCAACTCGTATTGCCACAGGATAGAGGGTTTGTATGGACTATCGGAAACTTAACAAAGCAACAAGGAAGAAACCATTTTCCTCTATCATTTATCGACCAATTGTTAGATAGATTAGCGGGGAAAGCCTTATATTATTTTCTAGATGGGTATTCGGGGTACAACCAGATTGCCATAGCTCTTATTGCTCAAGAGAAGACCACATTCACATGTCCTTACGGAAATTTTACATTCTGACGAATGTCGTTTGGATTATACAATGCCTCTGCAACATTTCAGCGTTACATGATGGTAATATTTTTGAACATGGTGGAGAAATTTTTATAAGTTTTTATGGATGACTTTTCGATGTTTGGCGATACTTTTGAAGATTGTTTAAAAAATCTAGAGTTAGTTCTTTGTCGGTGTAAAGAAACCAACATTGTTCTCAATTAGGAGAAATGTCACTTCATGGTCTGTGAAGGCATTATTTTAGGACATAAAATTTTACAGTAAGGGATTGTCGTTGACAAAGCAAAAATTGAGGTTATTGAGAAATTTCCACCACCCTCTACGGTTAAAGGCATTCACAGCTTTCTTGGCCATTCAGGATTCTATTGATGATTTATCAAAGATTTTTCAAAAATATCCAAACCTCTTTTGTACATTGTTAGAATATAATAGATCTTTCAATTTTGATGAGTCGTGCTTACAAGCATTTAAGCAATTGAAAAAGCGACTAGTCACAGCACCAATAGTCGTAGCACTAGATCGGACTTTACCTTTCGAGCTTATGTATGATGCTACTGATTTTGCCGTAGGGGCAATACTTGGGCAAAGAAAAGACAAGGTATTTCATGCTATCTACTATGCAAGCCGTACGTTAACAGATTCACTGCTAAATTATACCACCACTGAGAAGGAGCTATTAGCTGTGGTATTTGCCTTCGACAAATTTAGAGCTTATTTAGTGGGCACCAAAGTTACGGTTTATCTAGACCACTCTGCTAATAAGTACTTGGTGACCAAGAAAGATGTCAAGCCCAGATTAATTCAATGGATACTACTACTGCAGGAATTTGATATGAAAATTAGAGATAAGAAAGGCACAGAAAATCAAGTGGCTGATCACTTGTCTCGAATTGAAGTAAGAAATGAATATGGTAATATTTAGCGCATTCAGGATGATTTCCCAGATGAGCAATTCTTAGTTGTCATGGCATTACCGTGGTATGCCAATATCGTAAATTTTTTGGTTAGTGAATTTCTGCCACCTGAGCTCACCTATCAAAGATGAAGGAAGTTTATCCATGATGCCAAGCAACATTATTGGGATGAGCCATTTATGCAGACCAGATAATTCAAAGGTATGTTCCGGATGACGAGGTTCAAAGTATTTTATATCATTGTCATTCAGCACCGTATGGAGGACACTTCGGGGGCATAAGATCTACTGCAAAATTTCTCCAATATGGTTTTTATTGGTCGAACATGTTTAAATATGCTCATGAATTTTTTCAAGCTTACGATCACTATCAAATAACTGGAAATCTATAGAGAATGTATGAAATACCCTTACAAACTATTTTAGAAGTGGAACTATTTGACGTAAGGGGAATTAATTTTATGGGGCCATTTCCTCCTTCTTGGGGCAATGTGTACATACTTGTAGCTATTGATTATGTCTCCAAGTGGATTGAAGTTGTTGCTCTACCAATGAATGATGTTAAATCAATACTAAAATTTCTGCATAAGAATATTTTTACTAGGTTTGGTGCCCCTCGTTCTCTGATTAGTGATGAAGGTCCACACTTTAACTACAAATTAGTTGCTAATGCTTTGAACAAGTATGGAGTTAAACATAAAATTACCATGGCATACCATCCCAAGACAAATGGACAAGCAGAAGTCTCTAATAGAGAGATTAAATAAATTCTAGAAAAGGTAGCCAATCTCACCCGCAAAGATTGGTCATCCAGATTGGATAAAGCTTTGTGGGCATATCGCATTGCATTCAGGACACCATTGCGGATGTCACCTTTCAAACTTGTTTATGGGAAACCCTGTCATTTGCCCATTGAACTTGAACATAAGACATATTGGGAATTTAAGAAATTGAATATGGATTGGAGTGTTGCTGGTACTAACCACCTATTGGAGTTAAATGAGATGGAAGAATTCAGAGCACAAGTTTATGAGAATGCCAAGCTGTACAAAGAAAAGACCAAATGATGGCATGACAGCAAGATTTTGCCACTGCAATTTACACCTGGACAACAAGTCTTATTATTTAATTCCATGATTAAATTGTTTCCTAGCAAATTAAAATCTCGTTGGTCTAGCCCATTCGAGATAGTGTATGTCTATTCTCATGGAGCTGTAGAAGTCAAAGACAACAAGACTGGTTCTACTTTCAAAGTCAATGGCCAACGATTAAAGCATTACTTTGGAGCTCCTATAATTCGTGATAAAAATTCCATCACTTTTCAAACTGCTTAATATTTCTCTCTTGCACTATTTTATTCATTTACTTTGCTTTTAATTTCTTTGTTTAGTTTTTACAATAAGTTTACTTAACTGTTATTTTCTTTTGTTATAGGCACATTACGACCCAGGTTTGTAGAAATCAACCCATTTAATATATTAGTTAATTCTTGTTTAATAATTTTTTCTATTATTTTTATTTTTCCCGCTCAATTTTTTTCTAGTGTTAGGGCATAATTCTAGGTTAATCGTACCCCCCACGTTACTGTTATATCTTCTCTCACGTTTTACCCTAGTCGATTCACTTCTTTTCTAACTTCATTTATGTTTCATCTTCTTCACCCTTCTCTATTTTTACTCTATAAAACTGTAAAGGTCTCACATTTTTCATTGGCCAGTCACTATTTTCTCTCAAATGGCTCGCCAAACACCATCCTCTTCCACCTATGTCCATCCGCAAACATTGTTTAGCAAAATCGCGGAAGAAAAGCATACCCATAACATATCAAAGAGGCCATTTTGTATGGAAAAGGGTTTCATTTTCGAATATGCCCCCTTTATGGCCTACTCTGAAGCGATCTCTGCTGTCGTGGAGAAACATAGGTGGCAAATCTTCTATCTTCACCCCAATGACGTCCTCACTAAGGTAGTGAAAGAATTTTATGCTCATCTCACCTCTCCTGATAATTCTTTTATATATGTGCACGGTGTCTCGATGCTATTCGATGAGGACTCAATCAATGCACAATATGGGTTATCTGACGGCCCTGATAAGCACTCCCAGTTTATCAAGACCATGACAACTGAAGAACTCAACCAAGTTCTGACATATTTATGTGTAGAGGGAACAAAGTGGACAGTTTCTCGAAATGATTGCTACACCATTGACCATGTATCGTTGAAGCCTCAATGTAGGATCTGGTATCATTTCCTTAAAACTCGTCTCATCCCTTCTACTCACAACTCAACTATTTCAAAAGAACACCTGTTATTATTGCACTCGATTATGACGGGCAGAAAGATAAATTTTGGAAACATTATCTTTAGAGAAGTCCACCGCTGCTCCCAAAAGAATGTTGATACCTTAAATTTTGTGTCACTCATTACAGCACTTTGTCAGAGGGTGAAGGTTCCTATTCTAGCGACTGAAGACACAATCCCTAACAAAATAGCCATAACAAAGAAAATTGTCATGAGATTTTCTGGGGAGGATTTGCCAAGGCATCTAGGCTCTACATCCACAGTGTCTCCACCTATGACTTTTGATGCTGCCCCATCAACATCTCACAGTGACTTTGAGCAGAATGTGATTGATGCTCTTGAGATATTGCAATAATAATTTCGGATGTTGGAAAAACAACAACTGAGGATAGTCAATGATCTTGGCCGAGCTCAAGAAGAAATGGCTCTATTTTTGGGATATGTCAGAAGATGGGACAAAGCCATTAAGAAATTTCTTCAATAGAAATTTTCCCGACCTATGACTACATTCCTTGTTTTCGTAAAGAATTATTGTTGGAGCCAGAAGATGGAGAAGAAGCCGCTGCAGAGAAGAAGCACACAGAAAAAGAGAAAGATGAGGAGAAAACCGAATCCATGCATGTTGAACCTGATAAGGATGAAGCTGATATGGTTCAAACTTCTACACCTACTACACCTGCCACTACACCGAAATCCATTGCACCTATGACCGAGCAAGAGCGTGCAGTTCATCAACTGATTGATGACCTCACAAATTCAGATATTGATTCCTAAAAGTAGAAAAACTTAAGTATCAATGCAATTAAATCTATAGTAGGGTTCTTTTAATGCATTTAGAATTTATTGAACCTAAATTCAATAATTTGGTTATGAATAATAAGAAATACCATGGCAATAGTTTTACAATCCAATGTTTAAAACTATTGAGTAGGTCAGTAATGCTTTGTTTGCTCCATCATATTATTGATCAAAAAAATAAGCTCAAATAAAAGTGAGTAAAAACATGCATTAATAATAATAATTTAGGGACACTCCATTGTAGTTCTAGGCTAAGTAGCTAAGGAAGTTGTTGTTTGCGCCATCCATCTTCTAATTAAAAGCCTTAGCTCCACGAGTGAACTACATTCAAATTGTGGCATGATATACTACCTAGAAATCTAGTGTATGCTCCATTGAGATTTTCAAGTAAAGAAACCATGTGACAAGCTGAATTCCCTAAAAAATAATATTTGCAATTAAAGTTTTTAAATGATGGAAGAAATGAGAATACAAAAATTGAGTTTAGAAATAAGATAGCCTAAATACATTAAGAGAGGTCCGCTATAGTCAGAATTGCATAATTATTTAGGAACTTTTATTTTTAGGAAACATTTTCTACACTTCATTTGCTAAACAAGCCTATAAAACTAGAACCAATTTTTTTTAATAAAATACTGTAGAGAATGGAGGTATTAAATATACATCATATGGTTCAACAGTGCAAACGGTAACCGTTTGTTTTGTCAAATTCATGCATTCATGCATACTCATACATATTTTCTTAAGGACAAGCAATAATTTAGGTTTGGGGGTGTGATAACTCTTGAAAAGAGTTATTTTTTAGGCATCTAAACTTAATTAATTGTTTGTAATTAAATAGATATGCCTGCATTTTTAGGAAATTTTTAAAACATTGCATAACAAAGCTTCGATTGTGCTATAAATGTTATTATTTGTTACTTTTACTATTGGGGAAGAAAGGTGTTGGTTGTAGTTTGTAGCAGGTGCAGGATGAAGAAGAGAAGAGAGAAAAGAGTAGGAAAATGAAGGAAGTGAAATATTGTCAAGGAAAAATGCTGGTTAGATTGCCAACAAGAATGCCATGGCCATTCTAGGAAGATGATGCAGCACTCAGTCCACGTCACTCCCGACTAGATTTACTTGTACCAGATAAACCCCCTGAAAAAGAGGAACCAAAAGGTGTGTGTTGAGAGGGAGGGACCTACCCTATAAAGGTGGGAAGAGAAAAGAAAAGAAAAAATGATTTTTTGGAGAGAGAAGAATTGGAGAGCAGTTTTTCTCTCTGCATCAAATTCTGGTGAAAAAACTTAGAGAAAAGAGAGGAGAGGGTAGCAGCTTATAGAGCAGAAAAATCACATAAGCAAGGAAAGGGAAGAGAAATCTGCCTTGGGTTTTGCATCAAATCTTAGTATCAAAGTGAAAGCTGGAGTAGCGAGAGCTTCCTGTAGTCCTACCTTTTTTTTAATTTGAACTTTGTGATTCGTAATTCAAATGATGATGTTGAATGGTTTTATTTTGGATTTGAATGTTCAATACATGAGCTAAATCTCATTGGGTTGGAATTATTTGGGTGAATTTTTACAATCTTTAATGCCCATGGTCTGATTTTGAATAGATTACTATTCCATTCGCTTTTTGATTATTTTAAATGCATGCATGCAAGGTCTAGACATAGATGATTGTATGGTATGGTTAGATCTGATTTAACTCTAAAAAGGTTAAATAGATTGGATTATTATCGATTAATATAGGCTGGCATTTGAAATAATGTTCGTAGCACTCTAGACGTAGAAATTGTGATCTGTATATGGAAAGGAAGAACAGTCTAGATATCATTCTTGAGTTCTGTAGACATACAAAAACGCAAAATGTTAGCTTAAAGTCTAGCTCTCAAAAGAAGCAGATTGCAATTGTGAATCCCTAAGCAGTAGAATGGTCAAGATTTTGCCATGGCATTATTATGATATAAAGATAAAACCTGAGTAATTCCAATCTTTATCATTCAACAGTACAAATCTTCTCCACTTATTCTTTGAGAATTGCCACAGCATTTCAATTGCCCTAGCATTTTTTTATTCATAATTGATTTTATTAATCCATTCATTAATCCTTTTCATCAATTTGTTTGCTGTTTCTTTTGCACAATTTCATTAGTCAAATTCATAGTAATAGCATAACCAATTATTTTAATCAATTTCAATCCCTATGGAGATGATACTCACTCATCACTTTATTACTTGATTCGACGTGTATACTTACACATTTGCATTATACATTCACACGCGATAATGGCCATAAGGCACAAGTAGGTTTTTTCTTGTTCTTCATGAGTGACCTCAATCTTGTCTCATATCTTCTTGGCATTGGAACAAGATGATACCCTATTGTACTCATCCAGACCAAGTGCACAAAATAGAATGTGCATGGTTGTAGCATTGAGTTGAACATTCCTTTTATCTTCTTCACTCTATTATCTCCTACTTATTGACATTAATTGCTCTCCTTGATTTTGAGAAATGCAAGGACCATCCATGATGATGTCTCAAGCCGCAAGATCATTCGCTTGAATGAAGAGCATCATTCTTGTCCTTCAACAAGAGTAATTTACTCTATTTAAGTATGGAGGCTTTGTGATGGATTCAAATTCTTCATAGAAATCTAATCCAAAAGTGGACGTTATTATTGTAGAATGTGTTGTTGATCGTTTGAGCTTCTCCGAGGATCTTCACATGGTTATTAAATCGTCTCTAGAGACTAGCTCTGATACCAATTGTTAACTCGACTGATCACCGAAAATAGCCAAGAGAATGTGAATTGGCCTTTTAAAAATTTTGTAAAAACTTGAAAGAAAGGATAGAAAAATTTAACACAATGATTTATAGTGGTTCGGCCCCAATTGCCTACTCCACTACCTTAGCTTTCCACAACTAAGTATTTTTCCAAATTCTTTAATTTTATCAACCTTTGAGGATAAGGTTTAACCTTACAACCCCCTTAAGATTTCTACCCAAATCTTAAGACACAAACTCTCTCAAAGAAAAGCAAATAAGCAAACAAAGAATAATCCTCACAAGGTTAGGATGTTTTCCAATTAAGCACAAATACAAGGAAAACACTTGAGCTGATAGAAAATACAATGAATGCTAACAAGTGTTTACAAGAAGAAGATAAAGAATTGAAACACAAAGTGATTGCTAATAGATTTTTTATGTATCTTGAAGTACTTGATCTATAGCAATCTCACTTGTTGTTGTAGGGCCTTTGGAAGCTGGTATTTATACCCTTTAATTGATTTCTAACCATTGTGGTTGTTGACGAATTGAATAGAGCTGTTGGGGATAAAAATACCAGCTCATTAAATTCACCTACAACAAAAAGTATCGATAATTTTTCTACGAGTATCAATACTATTAGAGCATTGAATGCCTAATCTAGTGATCGTTAAGGTTAGTTTATAATGATACCAAAGAAATTTTATTGATATCTGGTAAAAGGCATCGATATTTTTTATGATTGTTCAAAAATCTCGAAGTTAGAATGCAAAATCTATATTGGTACCAGCCAAGGTATCGATAGAAAAACTCTAGCTATCGATACTTTTGATTTTTGGTCAATATTTTTGAACTTCGAAGCTTAAAACGGTATCGATATGAAATATGTATCAATAAAAAATACAATAGGAATCGATACTTTTTGCAGGGAGCAATTTTTTCAATCGATTTAAAAATGTTTCAATTGAGTTAAAAGAGTTTAAACCATTTTTGAACTTTGTCCAAAAATTTTCTAAGTGTTCAAAACATTATCTAAGATGTTTGGAAGTCTTGAAATTATTTTTATGCTTTGAACTTTATAATTTCTTTGTCTAAAAAAAACTTTATTCAAAAATATTTTTATTTGTTATATCAAAACAAATTATCAAATAAAGGTAGTTTAACCGTTTCACTTCATCTCTCTATAAATAGATGGCATTAGTAAGGCTAAAAACACAATAAGTTAGACACAACTTTTGAGATATTGTTATTCTACCTGAAAATAGTGAGAATTTATTTCTAAGTATAAATTCTATGTTTTGGGAATAACAATTCTACCAGTTTCTATGAGATAAAGATTTACTTTCCTTTTGAAAGGAAGTAAATTATTTCTGGTTGTGTTTGATTTGTAATTGTTCGAGCTCATACTCAAAGCAGCTCGTGGTACAAAAATAGCGAAAAAGACCATTCGGTTGAATTCCAGGAATATCTAGGATCCGTCTCGCTCAAAGCACAGGTGTTATTTTGGGAAAAATTTTATTCTTATAAATATCACAAATCGGTTTGATTTTAAAAAATTCGTTGTGCAAGAATATCGTTTTCAAACCGAATTTTTTCCAACAAGTTGGTGGTCCTTTAATATGACCATATATGTTACACCCTAGTATATATATGGTGTTTAAGAAAAATAATGTTATTTGACTATAAATGCAAAAAAGTTTTAAAATCATGTACTAACTTTTGAAAATAAACTATGACAAATGGCAAATATGTTGTCTAGTTTCACCAAGGGATTCGAGGCCTTTTTACAACAACTTACTTGGTGAAAAAGACATGAAGTATGATTTTGATTATATGGTGATTGTGAAATTAATTTCTTAGATATCAAGAAGTAAATAAATTAGCCAAATATGAAATTGTCATTATAAAAACAGATAAAGTGATCATTGTAATCTGACAATAATAGAAAGGATATCATTGATAACATTCTTTTACGAAAGAATGGGTAATTAAACATGGTGGGGATGTTGGTCTTGTAAATTTTCAAGACACAAATAAATATAAAATTTAACTATAGCACCCTATACCTGACCTGAATTACCGAATTTTGATATTGGATGTTACAGACTTAAACATTTTGCAAAAATTTTATGACAGGCATAAAGCCATTCTAAAACATACTTCTTATTCCTTTATTTACTGTTCTTAAAACAAAAGATTAATAAAAGAGAGTTTTGAATAATTACATCATAGTTTTAAAACAGTGTAAGACATTTCAACTTAAAATTTTGTTAAAAATAGACTTCTTCATGGCGTAGAGTACTAAACGTCATATTCCTATGGTGTCTTGTGTATGCATAATATCGCAACTCAAACTGCCACCTTGGCGCATTCCTGGCTTGGTCCCTCTTAGTGTACCAACTCTTTAATAGGAACCTGCATCACAAACAAACGCTTGTAAGTTCAAACGAACTTAGTGACTTTTAATCCAGATTACCTTTGAACATTTATTGTTGAATTCATCGACTTGAAGATTCTTGATTTCTTTTCAGTCTTTGGCGAATACTTTTCTAATATCGAGTGCATACATATATGTCAATTTCTATACTTGACTACCATATGCACAACTCACTCATTATGCAGATTATAGATTTCACCACTCAATCCGGATCTCATTTGCTTTTTAGAAAAATAGATGCGTACCTCAGAAAGATATTCATACAAAATCTACCTTCAGCAAATTCTCACACAGACAAATGTTGAACACTTCACCCAGGATGGTGTACTTCTTGGGGGATACTTATACTAACTAATCTTTAAGATGAACTTCATAAAAATCATACCTTTGGCGAATTCTCATACTGAATTTAGCAACTATCAAGATACTAAAGAAATCATAACTTAAATCAACCCAGACAACAACTTATTCTGATGGATGGCACAATCTCAGTCATCCTATGAAATCTTGAACAACCATGTACGTATCAAGAGAATACCCTGGGTTGGCGAATAGCTTAGACTAACCTCTATACATATCGTTAAAAAACTCAAATTTGGCAGATACCATGGAATTTAGATAACTTCCATACATAACATAGACAAAACTCAAGTCTGGTGAATACTTAGACAACCCATAATTATGAATACGCCAATTTCTCTATACTGACAAGCTACTATGGTCAATTCACTCTTCAGAAACCCTGCTAAGAACTCTTTTTAGGAAATGCTCCTAGGGAAAATTTGAATTTTGCCACTAGGCTATCCGAACTAGAATATCTTCAAACTTACCCAGATCTCTATCATAGATTCAGCTATAAGAGAAGTCTCAAAACTTACCCAGGTCTCACCACAAAGGCGGTTAACCTTATTTTACCTTAAGGCCTCAAGGGTATTACGAAATACACTACAAAGTCATCACAAAATACGCCACAAAGGCATAATAGAAAAGGTCTTATCGTATTTATTTTTTAAAAAAGTATCATGGCCATGGGCTTTTCACAGATTTATTTCGTGATCTGTCAGTCCGGTTAGCATTATAACTATCCCACCGGAGGCTATACAATAAATCTTCATTTTCACTAGGCTCTATTTGTCTGGTTAGCAATGTACCTACCCTACTAGAGGTAACACAAATGGATCTCTTTCTCACCTTTTTACATAACTCAAAATTGTCAGGCATTTCTCATTTAACACTGAACACACTTACTTAGGTTTCATCCATACTCTTAATAGATTCATACTTTCCAATTTCTAATTTCACATGCATACACACCACACATCATCTTATTCATGCATCACATAATATACCTTATTTGTGAACATACAGAACTTTACAATACTTAAGACACATACACTCTTCAGTTATTCGAGAAGACATCAATGTACGAATAGCCATTGTAAATTAACATGTATGAGTCAGGTTAAATACTTACCTAAAACTCACTTTTACTCAGCTTGGAGTTTTTGTTCTGATAGTCCTACCCAAACTAGCAGCACCAACTGCTTAAAAGATCATGGAACTTCCATTAAAACTCCATTTACAAATAGATTACCAACATATAAATTTCGTGTGACCCCCATGTAGGGCCTCCTACTCACACTCTACTATTATTACACCTTATAACATCCCTATTCTTCAAAAATCTCAACATGCAAAATTATAGAACTTACTAGTAGATTGAAACATCCACTAATTAAACCAAACATCTTAGCTTCCAGTCCTAATGAAGAAGAAGAGATTATTTAGGTTTAGGAAGAAGAACTAGAACATAAAGAAAAAGGAAAGAAATATCATTTGAAATGTTCCCTTCCTATTATATATACTTAGTTTCCCTCTTAGTGGATCTTGAAAAGTGTCTTAAATGCCCTATCAAACTGAGAAAAATATAAAAAGGAAATCTAGATGCAAATATTGTTTGACTAGTCAAGTCCATTTAGTTGATTGTTAACCAATCTTACTGCAAGACCTACTTGCACAATTTTTGAACAAACCGAGCGTACCATACCCCTAGAGATAACTCGTATGTGTCGTGGTCTTAAAGACACTTTACTCCCCTACAACTTTCTTATATACTTAGTAGACGATTCATGCTCAGCCAAACTCTGTGGTGTACTCTTCATTTGTTGTACTGTTTCTTCAATTGAAAAATACCCGAAGATGGAATCCTTAATATCCTCATGGGTGGATACTTTGTGCGCCAAAATTTAGTTTTCCAAAATTCTATAAAATGGCAACCTATGCTATCATAGTGTGCCAAAACAGGTAACATGCATGCCTACCGGCCCTTTTTCTCAGATTCGCCAATGTTGGGGTGTAGCAGTCACCATGTGGTATAGATAATTAACATACCTATGTTGAAAATTTTGAAATTTAGGATGAGATACAAGCGTATAATATTTGATTAAACCATAATGGAAACTTGACTCAACGCTTGATATAATGTCAAGTATTGAGTTCAATGAGATAAACTGCATCATTAATATGTTACTGCTAGCATTAAAAAATATATAATATCATCCCGGAATGAAAACTTCTAGGTACCCGTATTGATAAAGTGAATGATGGACATTATATTCTTTATAGACCCAAAGCATAAATATGTTAGAGAGTTATAATTACAGGAACAATTACAGGAACACTCTTAATAGGATCTACCTATGTGAGTTGGAGTGTCACTGCTTCTAAGAGTTCAAAGGCTTGGCTCTGACAGCACTCGTGAAAAGAGGTTACAAACACTTGGCCATAATAGTGTCCCTGGATATTGTGCATTGACTGGTGTTGAAATCATTGTGTGAGATGTGTTCGGTTAATCAAATGGAATAGTTGGTTCAAAGCATAGTCTACCATGCCATTTCTATTAACTTTAACATGTTTTCACTAAATGAAGGTTCAATCATAAGACACATTCATTTATGCAATTGATTTTCAAGATTATCAAAATCTAGAATGTTTTGAAAATTGGGGGAGATTGTTGGAACATTTTCAAAATAATATACAATGTTCCAATAGTTGCAAATGAAAAGTTATAAGTAACCAAAAGTTGTACCGCTTAGTTATTAACCAAGAGTTATCACATTTCATGGTGATGAATTATGTCTCTTAAATTCAAAAAGTTATATCATTTTATTATTAACAATGAATCAATGGTTATTCATGGATACATCTATTGAATATCTATGTTTATTGTTAAAAGATGTAACTATCCATTTAGATAGTTGTGTTCCTATGAAGAGACATGAGAACTATAAATAAGAGTCAAATTTCATATGTTGGACACACCCAAAAACATAGAAACGAAGTTTCTTTCTATTTTCCTCCATCTTTTGTATTCTTAGATCATTTTATAAAAAAATTACTACAGAAATTCTTTATAGAAATTGATATTATTGTTATGCTCCGCTCAATGGACTATTTCCGTCAATGCAAAACGTCGACAGTTATTGGGTTTCATTGTATCCTCGAAGTTTATTTATCACTAACTCTTTTGCACACCATATATAAGTGAAAACGAATAGAACTTTAAAAAAAGTGACATTGATACATGCCTTGAAGCCTTTATTAATTTTTCATAAGTTCATTTTATCCCCATACACCAACACTTTATACTCCATTTTTCCAGGTTGAGATTAGAATGAAAATCTAAAAACACTAATAAAATGAAGTGTAAATCTAATCTATTACACCCAAAGGTTACAATAGAAAGTAAAGAGATTTCAAACAAACCTCATGCAACAAAGATTTGAATCTAAAGCAACTAATTAAAACCTATTTCTCTGATTTCTTCCTATCATATACACTCTACACCATAAAAATAATTCGCAAAAAACAATTTAC
>JABEZY010271005.1:0-13531 GCA_013467495.1 Gossypium gossypioides | reverse complement strand
TGAAGGTGAGGATCTTCGGTAGGCATTCCACTGAATTGGCCCACTGTCTGAAGCATCTGGAACATGACTGCCTTCAGCTCAAATTGTCGTGCCTTGATTTCAGGTCTTCTAATACCCAGATTAAGCTTATGAAACACTGGCACGACATACAGTCTTAGAGCTCTATCCCTATCATCAGAAATAAGGATAGGATTTTGAATAGGGTTTGCTCTGTTTCCTTAATTCGGATTTTCAAAGTTTATCTCTTTGATCCTTCTTTGACTTGCTTGTCTTTTTCTTTGTCGAAAAGTTCTTTCAATTTCAGGATCTACGGGGAGTAAATTGATAATTTGATCAATACTCTTAAACACTTGAAACAATTATAGAAAAATTAATTAAGTTAAAATTGAACAAAAAAAAATCAAATTGAAAAATTAACCAATTCACAAATAATGTCTTTTTAAAACAGTCCCCGGTAACAATGCCAGAAACTTGGAATGATGGAAATGTGCAAGTGTACACAATCGCAACAAGGAAGAAAATGACAAGTAAATGTTGAGTTATTGTACCCACAGGGATTGTGCAAAAAAATATTTATGAAATAAATAATTTAACAAGTTGGTGGTGAAAATTTGATGATTTAAAAAATTCTTAATTAAGATTAAGAATTAAAATAAGTAAAATAAAATAAAAATAACAATTTTCAATGCAAGATTTCAAAACAAGTTTTAATCAATATGACATAAATGTGCTAGATCAATTGCATTCTTTAACATAACATTATCAGAACCATGTTCATGTTTGTTACGAATTTAATTCACGACAACTCAGCAATTTGCTAACTTATGAACATACTCACATACCAAAATCCATTTATCTCTTGACTATATCTTTATGTCAATTCAACCGATTAAACAAATTTTAATAAGAAAATGTGTTAATGCACATCCATACTTATGAAATTAAAATAATCTCTTGTACATAACTCTATGCCAATTCAAACAACTAATTCAATTTTCATAAGCAAGTAAAAGATTAAGTGAGGTAACAATATATCTCTATATGGAAACAATTTAATCACAAAATCCTTCAAGTTATGCAAGACTAATGTATTGTTTAATACCGTCGCTAATTTAACCTTCAGCTACCTTAGAAGGTTAAACATGCACCAATTAAATATTGTGTCCATTAATTACAATTTCAATCCGCTTAATAATTAATTCAATTGTTAATAAACATGATTTTATTTAATTGAACAAATCAACAAGGCCTATAACAACAAAAACATGATTTTTAATAAATTAAACAATAGAACACAATCAATCTAGCACGGATTAAATTTAAGCCATTTTAATTAAATCAAGAGTAAAAAAACAATGAGCATTCATCATAACAGAATTAAGAAAATAAAAGAGTAGGGAACTAGAAACAAATCTAGTGTCTCTCTGAAGTCACTAGTGCACACTTCTTCTTCTCTGCTCGTTCTGTCATTTCGAAGCCTCTATGAACACTCGAGTGCTACTACTCCAAGATACAAGAAGGCTCTTTCTCAAGAAGAGAAATTAGCAAGGAAGGGATAAGAAAGAAAATGGAAAATGAATGGAGGTTTCAGAAGGGAGAAAGTAAGTAAAAGAGAGTAAGAAGTGTGAATGA
Organism: Gossypium gossypioides; assembly: GCA_013467495.1. Classification (NCBI taxonomy): domain Eukaryota; kingdom Viridiplantae; phylum Streptophyta; class Magnoliopsida; order Malvales; family Malvaceae; genus Gossypium; species Gossypium gossypioides. Next base: position 11,899 of record JABEZY010271005.1, on the reverse strand, counting down.
GAGGTGTGTTGAATGAATAAGAGAATGGGGTATTTATAGGTAGGAGGGGTTGCTAAAAATAGCAAATAATTAATAGCCATACACTTCCCTTGGCCGACCACACATGGATCAAAGTTTGAATGTTTCAAACTTTTCTAAATTTAGCTTGGGGCAAATCTTCAAAAGCATAATAAGTGGAGGTCTGAATGCGATATCAAGGAGAATTCAAGGGCTAATTTGCAAGTCAATAAATCTGCTGATTTGAGCTTATTGGGTTAGCATTTTGGATGAGTTTGGGTAGCTCGATTGCTCATTTGAATCAGTATTTCGTATTAGCACAATTGTGCCTCCTTTCCATAATATAATCAATAATAATTTATTTAACCGAAAATATTTGGATTAAAATTAAAATTAATTATATTATGTATTAAAGTCTATATTTTTTTGTTTCCACTCACACCTGCTTGTGTGGCCCACATGGCCCAAATAGCTTAGACCTTGTATTTCATATGATCTAGCACACGGCCTATCACACAACCATGTGTAATGCATGACTTACCACACAGCCTAACACATGGCCGTGTGGCGTCCACTGTGCAGATTTTTAGCTTTCACCGTTTGCTATTTTTTCGTTACACACTTGATTCTATTTTGATATCACTTCAAAAACGAGACTCCTAAAACTGAAATATGACATGTAACACGATCAATTTCATTATCGAGACACCAAATTAATCGAGAATCAAACACATTGAACTCAACCAACACCTTCAAAAACATATTCATACACTCATCTTAAAATGTACAACAACCTCAAGATTCTTCAATTGATGGATGGACGCTAAACGTATCACAATTCTCCCCTAATCGAACAACCAAACGAATAACATAATCAACAATCCCTTCGATCGACAAAGAAAAAAGAAACCCCAAGATACTCAACATGAATCAAAAATAAACTTTACCTACCCAACAACTTACGAAACATGAACAACTAAAGTGGAATTGAAAGTAACCAGGTTACAAACAGAATAGAATTTGCCAAATAATAAAAAGAGGAAACAAAATTAAACTTTAACCTTTTCGTTGGTAAAGAAAGATAGTAAAAGACATAAGAACAAAGTTATGGAGAAGAAAAGAACGTGCAGAACAGGAGCAATTTTTTTGGAACAAAATAACAATAAAATACAAATACAAATAAAATAAAGATAACAACCAAATCACAACTGCCCCATTTAACCCTAAACACTCCAACATGCAGCGCAAGAGAAAGTTAACAAAAATAATTCTAGTCGCTCCCACCAAGACACGAAATCTTGCCCAAAGAGCGTGATTCACTTAACCACTAGACCAAACTGATTACTTCATTAGAATTGAACAAACCAAACACTTAGATTTTTTTGAGGTGTTACAACTCTACCCCTTTAAAAGAAATTTCGACCATGAAATTTACCTGATTCAAACAGATGCAGATACTACTGTCAAATCAAATCCTCAAGTTCTCACGTGGCTTCCTTAGTGTGATGATTTCGCCACAGAACCTTCACTAACGGTATAGACTTCCTCCTCAAGACCTTGACGTCTCGATCCAAAATTTGAACTGGCTCCTCCTCAAAGGGAAAACCCGGTCTAACCTCAATCTCCTCAACATAAAAAATATGAGATAGGTTCGATCGATACCGCCTCAACATGGAGATGTGGAACACATCATGAATACGGTTGAACTCTGAAGGTAGATTTAACTGATAGGCGGCCTGTCACACACGTTTCAGAATTTGATACGGTCCAATGAACCTAGGGTTCAACTTGACCTTATGTCTAAACCTTAGAACTTTCTTCTAGGGAGATACCTTTAAAAAGACATAATCACCCACAGAGTACTCGATATCTCTCCTTTTCAAATCCAAATATGACTTCTACCTATCAACAGCAACCTAAAGACGATCCCGAATCAGTCTAACTTTATCCTCAGTCTTGGAAATCAACTCAGGACCCAAAACTCGTTGTTAACCCAACTCAGTCTAACACAATAGAGTACGACACTTACGGCCATACAGAGCCTCGTAAGGTGCCATCTGAATACTGGACTGAAAACCACTATATATGCGAACTCGATTAATGGCAGAAACTCCTCCCAACTACCTTGGAAATCAATCACACAACTCTAAAGCATATCCTCCAGATCTGAATCACCCTCTCAAATTAATCATCTGTCTAAGGATGGAACGCAGTACTAAAGTCTAATCTCGAACCCAGAGCCTCATAAAGCTTCCTCTAAAACCAAGAAGTGAGGCAAGGATCTCTATCAGAAATAATCGAGACTAGAGCCCCATGAAGTCTCATGATCTCAGAAACTTATAACTTGTCCAATTTTTAAATTGAGTAGTTTATCCTAACAAGAATAAAATAGGCAAACTTGGTCAAACGATGCACGATGACCCAAATAGAATCTTTTTTAGTCGGTGTGAAAGGCAACCCACTAACAAAATCCATAGTCACTAACAAAATCCATGGTCACTCTTTCCATTTCCAAAGGGGATTCTTAACGGGTTAAAGCAAACCTGAAGGCAGTTGGTGTTCAGCCTTACTTTGCTGGCACGTCAGACAACGAGAGAGGAAATTCGTTACCTCTTGTTTCAAAACAGGCCACACCATTATAGCTCACGCAGGTCACGATATATCTTATTTTCATTGGGATGCATAGCATAAGGCTACTATGCGCTTTCTGCAAAATGGACTACCTCAAATTAGATTCGTTAGGCACACAAACCTGACCTCATAAGCATAAAACCCCATTACTGTTCAACCCAAAATCAGAAGTACTACCATCCTCAACCTGACGAAATCGCAGAACCAAAGAGTCATCCCTCAATTGTTTAACCCAAATATGCTCAATCCAAGTCGATTTAACTTACAACTCGGTTAACAGACTCCCATAATCAAACAGACTTAGGCGAGCAAACATCGCCCTTAAATTAGACATCGCTCTACGACTCAGAGCATCAACCACAACTTTGGCCTTACCGAAATGATACTCAATCGTATAGTCATAGTCCTTAAGCAACTCAATCCATCTATGTTGCCTAAGGTTCAACTCCTTCTGAGAAAGGAGATACTTGAGGCTCTTGCGATCGGTGTAAATGATACTCCTGTTACCATACAGATAGTGCCTCTATATTTTTAAGGTGAAGGCAACCACAACCAACTCTAAATCGTGTGTAGGATAGTTGCCTTCATGTGACTTAACTTGTAAGGATGCATAAGCCACTACCCTACCATCTTACATCAGAAAACAACCTAATCCAACATGTGATGCGCCACTGTAAACCACAAATTCCTTACAAAATTTTAGCTGTACCAGAATAGGAGCTTGAGTCAAAATAGATTTGAGCTTCTCAAAGCTTGATTTTTGCTCATCAGTCCAGATAAATGGTACGTTTTTACGCAGTAACTTAGTCAGAGGAGCTGTGATAAGAGAAAACCCCTCGACAAAGCTCTGGTAGTAACCTACTAACCCAAAGAAGCTGCGAATCTTAGAAACATTCTTAGGTTGTTTCCACTCAAGCACAACCTCAATTTTCTTAGGATCAACTCGGATCCCCTCAGCAAAAATCATATGACCTAGAAAAGTGACTTCCCTAAGCCAAAACTCACATTTGCACAAGTTAGGATAGAGCTGTTTCTGACGGAGTATTTGAAGAACTACTCTAAGATGCTCATCATGATCATCCTCAATCTTAGTGTATACCAGAATATCATCGATGAAGATCAACATGAATTGATCCAAATATGGTTGGAAAACTCGGTTCATAAGGTCTATGAATGCAGCAGGAGCATTCGTCAAGACGAAGGGCAAAACTAAGAACTCGTAGTGCCCATAACGAGTCTGAAAATTAGTTTTATGACTATCAACCTCGTTAACATTAAGTTGATGGTACCGAAAATAGAGATCTATCTTGGAGAACACAGAAGTCCCACAGAATTGATTGAATAAGTCGTCGATCCTCAGAAGTGGGTACTAGTTCTTTATCGTTAATTTATTCAGCTGATGGTAATCTACACACAAACTCATAGTTCCATCTTTCTTCTTTACAAACAGAATTGGTGCCCCCCATGGAGACACACTAAGATGAATGAACCCTTGATCGATGAGTTCCTAAAGCTGAGACTTTAATTCCATAAGTTCCTTTGGTGTCATATGGTAGGGAGCAATAGACATCGGAGCTACACCCGATAGAATCTCGATATCGAACTCAACCTCCCGATCTGGAGACAAACTCGACAACTGCTCGGGAAAGACATTTGGAAACTCCTTAACAGTTTGAATGTCCCAAATAGACAAAACCACAGAAGCTGAATCACACACATAGGCTTGAAATGCCTTACATCTTTTACGAACAAACTTTTTTGCCATAAGAGCAAAGATTACATTGGATAAGTAATCCCGACTATCGTCGATAATAACCACTTCTAAATCATCCATAGACCTCAGAATTACTCTCTTAGTTGCACAATCCAAGTTGACTCGATGATCCACGAGCCAATCTATTCCATGAATTAAATCAAAATCTCTGAATGGCAAATCCATCAAATTAGCTGGAAATACAACCCCTTGTAACTCCAGCGGTACTCTCCTATAGATCTGATTAACCCAAACAAACTAACCAAGTGGACTAATTACAATAACCAGTCAAGAAGTGCTCTTGACAAACATACCCAGATTCACAGAAGTAGGACTAGCTATATAGGAGTGTGTTGGTCATATATCTATCAAAGCAAAATACGAAGTAGTATTAATGAAAATGTAAGTATGATAACATTTGCGGCGTCTTTGTCCTCGTGACGTCTAGCTGCATAAACCAGTGTAGAATGCCTAGCCTCAGTCTGATTAGCACCTCTGCGCGGTGCTCTCTGACCTCTACCCATACCATTACCACCTCTAGCCGGACCATGGACCCTAGGTGGATGCTGTACTACCCTTTGGGGTTGAACCAAACCCAAAGCTGGAGCTTACATTTGATCAGAACATTGTGGACAATCCTTGATACGGTGTTCCATCGACCCGCATAACAGACAAGCTCTTAACTTTCTCCAATATTCACCCAGATGGTGTCTACCACAATCTTTACATGACTGAACCATAGTAGGAGCAACAGGAACCTCAACTCTTAGAGGCCCATTAGATCTGGCCCATTTCTTAGGCCTCAAAACAGAACTAGAGGACTCTGAATCCCTCTTTAGCAATTCTCGCCTTGTCCACGAAAACGAAAAAAATCTGCTTCCTCTGCGGAGCTATCAGAACCCTAAGATTATTCTTTAACCCTTCTTTGAAGCGAATACACTTATCATAGTCTTTCGATTCCATCCCATGAGCATATCTACTCGGTCTCAAGAATTCAGCCTCATACTTGGCCACAGTCCTGTCTCCTGAGTAAGACTAATAAACTCGCGTCTATGAGCATCCACAGAACTCGCCCCCACATATTTATTTTGGAAGACACTCTTAAAATAATCCCACGTAATCTGATCCGGCTGAGTACCCTCCTCAATCATCAACCACCATTGATACGCCTCATCGCAAAGCAGGGATACTACACCCTTCAATTTATGCTTAGAGGTGTAATTGATATTGTTCATAATCCTCTCTGTGGCCTTCTACCAATATTCAGCCACACTCAGGGCGACTCCAATGACACCCCTAAATAAATCAGCACTGTTAGACCAGAATCGTTCAGTTACTGACCCACAGCTCCCAAAACTAGAATAGAGCCCAGCAACCCTCTCTAAAACCCTCAACATGGCTTGGGACAATGCGTTGTCCCCAGCTTAGTGACTTTGAGACCCAGTATCAGTAGTAGGTGTAGCTGGTGTCTCACTTATATCCAAATTGGGCATACTGCCCATCGAGGATGACTTAGCTCGAGCCCCTCTTCGACGCCCGTTGTGCCCACGAGTACCGCGTCCACATGTTCTATGAGTACTCATCGTGTACTCATCGTATATATTATCTACATTACGAATTTTACATATTAATTCCAATATTTATTAGCAGATATTTTATGAAAAAAAGATATCAGAAGAATTTACAGAGATGCTTTAGTCTCTAACTATTGCAGTACAGTTCTAATCATTTTAGAATTTTCTTCTAACTAAAGTTTATCTAAGACAGAAGTACTTACAGGATCAACGCCGGAGACTCGATATTCCACAAAATTATTTTTTAGATTATTACAGAAATGAACTTTACTCGAAAAACATTTTTCACATAATTTTGAACCTAAATTTTCACAGCTCGAGCTTTGCAACCTGGCTCTAATACCATTAAATGTAACACCCTAAACCCTGCCTAGACGTTATGGCCAAATGTGGAGATGTTACATAAAACAGTTGTAAATCTAATTTTCGAAATCCTTGGAAAATGCCGTAAATTTTATTACTTAAAACCCCAGTTTAATAGAAAACATACCTAACTTAAGTTTTTAGTTGAAAATGATGTGTACTTACATTTCCCAAAAATAATTACTTTGTAGCGAAAATTCTTAGATCGTTATATTTTGTAAAAATCAAGTTTATTTTCATGAAAATAGTTGTTTTGCAGGAAACTGTCATTTTTGATAAAACAATTTTAACAGTATCATGCAAAAATAGAAATTAAAATCCCAAAACCAAAACAGTCCCAAAATAGTCCATATATTAGAAAATGCTTAAATCCCAAATTTAAATGAATCAAACGAAACAAAATTATTGTAACCGAGTTCCCATGGCATCGACCTGCCTAAGTCTGAGGATTAATTGAAAATATCAATCAATAGAATAAGAGTTTTTGAAACTCAGTGTGTAACAATAACTTGAACAGTTAATTTATATCAAATAGATTTAGTAACAACAGAATCACAATAGAGCAGTACAGACACAAACATATTTTCCTACCCCACCCACTACACACCATCTCCGACCATCCCAACACACCAAATGGGGCATGAAAAACCCATCCAACGTTACACACCACTTAGTGACGATATGACACTTTTTGAATATTTGCAACTGAGTTGCCAGTGTAATAAGCGAGTTATCACCAAGCACAGAGATACTTCCTCCACATAAGATAACCCATCCTAAACGTAAATATAGATCAAAATAGAAATCAAACATGCTACAATTATACATGCACGACATAACAGATACAAATAATATATAGCATTTTTTCGGGTTACTCATAGCGTATTATAAGCTTTACTTATCATATGACATCTCAAATATACAAATAGATATCAAAATTTATACTAGCAAATGACCATATTTCATATTTTACAGTCTATTTGATCGCATACAGACCCCACAGAAGGCATACAATCGATCATAATAATGTGTACGGCCTTAGGGGAAAATTCATAATTGTAGGCCCACACGACCCAAATGGCCAGCCCATGTGGCCTACAAGGCCCAAATATCCCAGACCATGTGTCTCACACGGTCTAACACACAGCTTGTCACATGACCATGTGTCACATATGGCCTACCATACGACCATGTGGCGTCAGTTGTGCAGATTTTTGGCTTTCGTCGTTTGCTATCTTTTCGTGTTTTTCATTACACACCTTATTCTATGTTGGCATCACTACGAACACGGGACTCTTAAAACCTAAATACGATATTTAACACAATTAATTTCACTATCGAGGCACTAAATTAATCAAGAATTGAACACATTGAACTCAACCAACACCTCCAAAAACATATTCATATAATCACCTTAAAACGAACAACAGCCTCACGTTTCTTCAATTGATGGAGGAAAGCCAAATGTATCACGATTCTCCCTTAATCGAACAACCAAATGACTAACATAATAAACAACCCCTTCCATCAACAAAGGAAAAAGAAACCCCAAGATACTCAACATCAATAAAAAATAAACTTTACCTACCCGACAACTTACGAAACCTGAACAACAAGAGTGGAATTGAGAGTTACCAGGTTACGAACATAACAAAATTTTTGAATAATAACAAGAGGAAACAAAATCAAACTTGGACCTTTTCGTTGGTAAAGAAAGATAGCAAAAGACACAAGAACAAAGCTATGGAGAAGAAAAGAACGTGTAGAAAAGGGGTAATTTTTTTAGGAACCAAATAGAAATAAAATACATATACAAATAAAATAAAGATAACAACCAAATTACAACTACCCCAAAGTCCTACCCCACCTAAACTGTTAAGCAACAAACCCATTTGACCCTAAACACTCCAACATGCAACACAAGAAAAAGTTAACAAAAATAATTCTAGTCGCTCTCACCAAGACTTGAACTCTTACCTAAAGAGCATGAGTCACTTAACCACTAAACTAAATTGATTACTTCATTAGAATTCAACAAACCAAACACTTAGATTTTTTGGGGGTGTTACAGAAAACATAATTATGCAGCACAGAAATATCATTTTCCGCTATCTTTCATTGACAAATGTTGGATAGACTAACAAAGAGAGAATATTATTTCTTCTTAGATGGTTATTATGGATACCATCAGATTCCAATCCATCCTAATGATCAAGAGAAGACAACATTCACTTTTCCATTTGAGACCTACGCTTTTTGACAGATGACGTTCTAGTTATACAATGCGACGACCACATTTATGCGATGCATGACGTCAATATTTGTTGACATGATAGAAGACAGTTTGGATGTCGTCATGAATAACTTTTTCTGTAAATGGATATTGCTTTACTAAATATCTGACAATCTAGAACAAGTTTTGGAGAGGTGTGAAGATACGAACTTGATTGTTAATTGGGAGAAATTTCACTTCATGGTAAATGAGGGAATTGTTCTGCGACACCATATTTCTAAGAAAGGGTTTGAAATTGATAGGGCTAAGATTGAGGTCATTGAAATATTACCATCTCCAACTTTAGTTCGTGAGATTAAAAATTTTCTTGACCATGTGGGATTTTACCGATGATTTATTAAGTACTTCTCCCAAATTGCAAAGCCATTAAACCATATTCTTCAGAAAAACACTCCATTTGTATTTGAAAAAGCATGTGTGCAAGCCTTTTAGGTGTTCAAAAAGAAATTAGTCGCAGCTCCGGTCATAACTAGCCTAGATTGGGGGAACCCTTTGTGATCATGTGTGATGCGAGTGATTACGTTGTATATGCAGAATTGGGACAAAAAAGGGACAACTTTTCACGTCATTCATTATGCAAGGAAAATGTTAAATTTAGCTCAATGTAACTATACCACTACCGAGAAAGAAATATTGGCGGTAGTATTTGTATGTGAAAAATTTAGGCCTTTCTGATGGCAAACCGAGTGTATGTCTATATCGACCATTCAACCCTGAAATATGTCATGAAGAAAAAAGAAACTAATTTCAGATTAATACGATGGGTATTGCTTTTTCAAGAGTTCGATATTTGGATTCTGGATTGAAAAGGAACTGAAAATCAAGTCGTAGATCATCTCTCTAAACTAGAAGTAGATGCTGAAGAAGGAAAAAACCAGGCGATCAACAAGAAATTTATAGACCAGCATCTATTTCAAGTTAACCATCATCAGGTAATGACTAAATAGCAACGAATGCCTTGGTATGAAGATATAGTAAACTATTTCGTGCAACGAGTCTTTCTTGCAAATTCTACGGGACAAAAAAGAAAAAAAATTATGCATGATGCACAAGATTACATTTAGGAAGAACCATACGCTTTATAGCAATGTACAGACCAATTAATTAGACAATATGTGGCAGAAGAGGAAGTGGATGATATTTTAACTAGATGTCATACTACACCTTGTGGGGATCACTTGGGAGGTAAAAGAACAGTGCAGAAGATTCTGCCACTGGGATTTTAATTGCAAAAAACAATCTAAGATGCTTACGAGTTTGCACGAAAATTTGACTGATGCCAAAGAACGAGAAATACTTCTAAACGTGACAAAATTCCACAGAAATGAGTGTTAGAAGTTGAAGTCTTTTATGTGTGGGGAATATATTTTATGGGCCTATTTCAAAACTCGTTCTGAAACCATTACATATTGCTAGTCATTGATTATGTCTCAAAATGGGTAGAAGCATTCGCATTACCAAAAAATGACACTAAATCTATGGTAAAGTTCTTAAAAAAGAATATTTTCTCAAGATTTAGGATACCTAGAGCTTTCGTAAGTGACAATTTTTGCGGTAAGCAATTGCAATTTGCACTAGCAAAGTATAGTGTCAAACATTGTATCACCATTGCATATCACCCACAAGCCAGTGGTCAAGCAGAAGTTTCAAATTGAGAAGTAAAATAGATCTTCGAAAAATCTGTGAATCCAACAAGGAAGGACATGTCAGTGAGGTTGGATGATGCACTATGGGCATATAGGACGACCTATAAAACTCCTTTGGGAATGTCTCCTTACCATTTGTTTTATGGAAAAAATTGTCATTTACCAATAAAGTTGGAAAAACAAGCGTATCGGAAAGAACTAAACTTATATCCCACATTGGCCAAAGAAGCAGGGATGTTTCAACTTCATGATTTGAAAGAATTTTGATTCTTGAATTATGAAAATGCTGAGATATACAAGGAGAAGAGTAAGTTGCACCATGACGCTATGATCAAGAAGAATAATTTTGTGCTAGGGCAACAAGTACTCATACTTAACTCTAGATTGAAATTGTTTGTAGGAGAATTGCGATCACAATGGATGGTTCCATATAGAATCAATCGTGCACTCACCAACGGAGTCGTAGAATTGATAACCAAAGACGGGCAACTATTCCTTATCAATGGGCAAAGATTGAAGCATTATTTTGGGGGAAAAGTAGATAAATTCTTTGAAAAATAGTATTTAGCGTGTAATGTATTAGGTAGCAAAGAAGACAAGGTAGTTGATGAAGGAGATGAACATGTAGGAGACTGGAACCTAGATAATTCTACTCTCTAAAAAAATATTTGTGTTTGTTGCTTCTATATAGGTCAACCAATATGAACGTGCATAATATTTACAAACTTTAATGACAAGATGAGGACATCCCTCCAACACCTCGCGACACGTCACAGAAAGTAGGGAAGTCCTAAAAATATTTTTATTTAGATGGGAGCACATTGGGGACAATGTTTTTGCTTATGTGTTTTTCTTTTATGTTTCAAATGCTTTATTTTAGTTGAAATTTTTTGAAATTTTTAATTTTTTTATTATTGCATGGTGCTTGAGCTTGCATTATTGCAAGTGATTGGTTTCTGATATGATGATAAATAATGTACTCTTGTATGTATGTAAACTTGACATGATAGTAGAATAATTCTATTCTCCTAAAGTTAAACTAGTTAGTTCATTAGATTACATCATGCAATAGATTAGAGGTGATTATTATGCTAAAGTCATACCTATGATGAATAACTGTATAGATATATATGTTGGAACGCCGGTACCTCCACGGCGCAGCAAAATTTAATACTTCCGGCGATCCAACCCATGGATCCATGTGCGAGGAACGAATTGGGGTGAAATAAAGGTTACGAAATTATCGAAACTTTAAACTGAGTAGACAGCGACGCCTCGGTAACAAGTATTCTGATTTACTATCGAACCAAGTCGCAACCTTTCGTGATTCTGACCTCTACGTAATCCACCCACTTTGACAATGAACGGAAAAAATACTTTGCTTGACGGCTGCTAGACTTTACAAGTAAAATTTTGGGATTTTTATTTTTAGGGTTTTTTAAAAAAAAAACTCTCACACTCTCACCCTCTTATAATTGGTATATATATAATGAATCATAATTCATAAAATTTTAAACCGAACATAATAATCATAATTAAAAATAAATAAATCTAATAATGTTTTAAACCGAACATTATAATTACATTAATTATAACAAGGATTTCAGTAAACTATATTTATTTAAATTTATATACGAACCAA
>JABEZY010270817.1:0-32644 GCA_013467495.1 Gossypium gossypioides | reverse complement strand
CATTATTATTATTATTACTTAACATATATAACATATATAATATATACATGTATAACATTTAGCCCATGACTGACCACCTATACACAACCATTTACGAAATGGTATAATTGCTACTTTAGCCCCTTTAGTTTATTTCAATCTATAATTCAACTTTTAACTTTAATGCGATTTAGTCCTTATACCATAATAGCTCATAATTCATGCAAATTACCAATCCAAAATTTTATTAATTTCTAATATGGCTCCGTAAATATTTAATGAAAATATTTATGAGTTCGATTTATGAAAATAGAGTCTTGAAAGTACACTTTTTGGCACCCATGTCTATCGGGTCGTTACAAAAATAGCAAGTGGGGATCGTGGTTATGCTAGATTCAAGCTATGAAAGGTTACTCTATTTCAAGACCCCTTAACAATTATGCTTACTGGAAAACACGCATGAAAACATACTTCAAGTCCATTAATTAGAAGGCATGGAGAGCTATGTAGACTAGATAGGAGTCACCCAAAATGGACACTAGGAATGGTAGAATTGTCAAGCTAGAAGTATAGTGGACTACCATAGAAGAAAGGCTTGCAAAGACAAACTCGAAATTTTCATATGCAATATTTTGTGAGTGGATACACAAGAGTTTAAGAGAATGGCTAAATACGTAATTACAAAGGTTATTTGGGATATGCTGAAGACTACTCATGAAGGTACATCCACTATTAAACAACCAAAGATGCAAACGCTAACATCCAGATTTGAAAACCTAAGAATGTAGGAATCAAAAACTATTAAAAAATACTATGCAAAGTTATGTGATCTTTCCAATCATACATTCGTATTGGGAGAGAAATATTCAAACACCAAACTTGTAACACCCGGCTCAGCAAAGTTTCAGTGACGGAATGATGTTCGTAAAAGCAAGGCACAAGGAGTAAGTTCTGAGTACATGTAAAAGGCTTGAGGAATTAGTTTTGGTAACTAACGAGGGATTTGATTAAGTGTAAGTTATTGTCTAAAAGTTCCCAGTCTGGCAGACTTTAAACTAAAGGAAAGGACCACTAGTACGAATAGTGTATAAGACGTTCCAAATGAGTAAAGGCCAACTTTTAAGAAATGTAAGTGTAATGGATTAACAAAGAGTAACATGTAAATAAATATATGTGATAAAGCGCATGGACATAAATAATCATGATTGGCGAAGTAGTTTTCACCCAAGAGTTTGTCTTAGCATTTAGAATAGGTGAACCAAGAGTGTTTTGTTTGTAAGGCCCTTTGTGATAAGCAAAGTTAAGGAATCATAATAAGGATGAGGTAAAGGATGACTGGCAAGATAATAACGGCCGAGATGCACTCTTTTGGGCGTATAAGATTGGGCAAACTCTGATTTAAATGAGTGGACACGAGTTCTCAGTCAAATTACGACGATGAGTGAAATCTGACTAGTAGCCATGAGAGAAATGAATTGAAGCGAATGGGTATACACCCATGATATAACATAAACGTAAGTGGTCCTGTGCTAGTCAATATAGGAGATACTAGTTTGGAATTAACTACATAAGAACTAGGAAAGTTGAAGGCTAACGAGATAGCTAAGTAAATTCTGGAAAGTGGCAGACAATGGTCAAAATAACTCAGTTCTGATGTGATGTTTGCCCAGTTCCAAAGAAGACTTGGGTTAAGTTAAAAAGTACTCTGATTAAGTTAAAGGAAGGTTGCATTCCTCTTTAAATATGAGGCTTAAGGTAGAGAGAAACATCTCTCTCTAGAAGCTAAATCTAAAAGCTTCGATTTTGTTGATAAGTCTGCCTCCTGTTAAGGTAAGTTCCTCTATTTTGCTTGTTGAAAACACTAACTTGTAAGTATGCATGAAAAAATAAAGCTACATCTGGGCTAAAAGTGATGATAAGGGTTACTTGAATGAGTTCTAATGAAATGTTTCTATTTGCCAAGGAAAAATGAGGTTGCAACCTCTTACTAGGCAAAAGATTTGGGGTCAAGATGACGATGTTGCAAGGAAAGGTTAGATCTAAAGCTAAGCTGCCTTCGAGCCTAATAGGTGAGTCTCTAAACTAACTCTATTATGTACGTTTGCATGTTCATTCTTTCTGTGTGGAAAGGCTAATCTATGAAATGAAACTGTAAGATATGAATGATATATGGTTGAGTAAGGATATGCTTTTATTATGAGAGGAAGACCATATTGTGTAGGGCTTAGTCGGTTGTTATGGCATCATGTGATGAAAAGAAGGCCATATAGTGTAAGGCCTAGCTATTTACTATGGCATCATATGTGGAATACGAAGACCACATAGAGGAAGACCTAGTCTGAGACTATGGTGTCATGTGGGAAAAAGATAAAGGACAGTTGGACGAAAACTAGGCAATGAGGGGCAAACCTCAAAACATTTAGGCAAATCTCTATCGTCAAAAATGCCATTTATCGAAATATGGAAGCCTTTGGGCCTATTCTTTGTTATATGTGAGCCCTAGTGGTGAAATCCATTATATGTGAAAGCCTTTATGGTTGTTCTCTGTTATATGTGAGAATTAGTGGTAGACTTTGTTACATGTGAGCCCTAGTGGCAGAATCTGTTATATATGGTAACCTTCATGGATGATTCTGTTATATGCGCCTTCGTGGCGAAGTCTGTTATATGTGGACGCCTACGTGGCTATCTATCTGTATGGATACCTCTATAGCTATCTTGTGTATGTGATCGGACACCCTTGTGGTTATATGATGTTACGTGGATGCCTTTGTGGCTATCTATTTATCTGCATGGACGCCTCTATAGCTATCTTGTGTATGTGCTTGGACGCCCTTGTGGTTATCTATCTATCATGCAAGGATGTCTCTGTGGTTATCCATGTCAAGGGATGAGTATGCCTTGTTGGCACAATCAAAAGAATGACCTTAGTGAAAATGATTCGAAGATAACATCGATTGAGTGTAATATGAAGGACCAGTATAAGGGAAAATTAACGAGCTTGAAACAAAGGAAAGCTAATGATGAATGTTTCATGTTGAGGAGCGGATGTAGTCCTTCTCGCTCACAAGAATGAGAAGAATAATTAGAGAGTATACTACGGGTGTATGATCATGGGTAAAATAAGAAATCCTGTATAAGGTATGGTCTCTATGCAGAATACGACAAGGAGAATACGCAAGCACAACCTAGAAATGTAGGGAATAAATTTGGTAAGTATCCACCAAGAGAAAAAGGGAAGTGTCAAGCATTAGACTTATTACAATGAAATAGATCAGGTATTTATAGTTTATCTCACTAAGTTCATACATACTTTCTATGAATGTATATGATTTCAGGAAAGTAAAGAAGAGTGCGTCGGGAGACGATGCCAAGGCTACGTTAGGAAGCGGCGGTTCGTGCTGATATGCATACAGAATGAGAATGAAAGAAAAAGGAAAGCATAAAGAGAAAGCTGTATAAAAAGCTTTTGAATTATATGATATCTGCTAAGAGAAAGCCATTAGGCAGAGTTGAAGTCTGCGTATAAGTTAATAAGTAGTATTTTGAATATATGTAATAGAAAAGGGCAAAGCCTTTTGTGTGTTTAGTTTTTCTTTGTACGAATCTCATAACTTTTGAAGGCATTACAATTTCAAGCTAAATCTACAAGGAGGAGTCAATCCCACCATTTGCGATGAACTTTTAAAGCCAACCGGGTAACCTCTATCCTTTATATTTTTGTAGTACATTAGTTACAATGTGCCGAATAAAATGTGTGGGGTGACTTAGGATTTTTTTTAAAAAAACTCTATTATTTTATCTTTTTTCTAGTTTTTACTAGTTTTTAAATTTTTATTTTTGCATGTTTTCTATGTGCTTGAGCTTGTAGAAATACAAGTGACTGGTTAGGAGTATGTTAATAGGATTTTGTGAATAAATTGTAAATTTAGTTTGATAACAATTAATTCTAAATTTTCTAATTTTAGACTAATTAGTTCAATTTGTTACACAGTGAATAGATTTAAGATGTTAAGTATACCATATGATAAATATGTATATAAATAACATGCATGTTAGACTTGGCTGATTTAATCCATGTATAGAATTACCTAGGGACGACCTAAGGCATTGTTTGAGTATGCCCAAAGGCCAATCATGAGATTATTGTAATCACACACTTGTTTTTACCTTATTTTAGTTTCTTTTTCTGTGTGTAAATAAACTGATTAATAATAAAGTCCTGAGAATGATATGATTATTCTTAAAAAGTCCTTAGTCAAGTATTATTGTAGGTTTGGACAATAATAATGCATTGAGACTGATATGTATTTGATTGATGACAAAGTGTTGTCATTAACATAGAGATGTCAAAATCAATACGTGAGTCTGTGTTGGAGAACAACATACTAGACTAACCCACTATGAGTATGTTTCTTGGATTATTATATAATAGTCACAACTTTACTCATAGTGATAACTATATATACGATCCTTAAACTTGAGATCATCATTGTCCCAACATCGTGAGTCATATATTTTGATACAGTCAAATGTCTACCGTAACAGGTTGTACTATAAAGACTGATGTTGGATATGCCACAATCTATGTAGTGGGATATGATTGATTAAGATAAGATTTGTCCCTCCTACATAATGGGAGCAATATCTTAGGCCCATTGATGGAGTGAGACTAGAAATGCATGGTCATGCTCAAGTAAGTTAATATGAGATATCACACTTATTTGTTTATTGTAGTCTACTCAGAATATCAAGAAATATGATATTGGACTATAAGTGTGACTGTTCCATGACTTGTTTCCAATCTAGATATAAATGATAAAATGATATAATACATAAAAATTACCACAGAGAGGTTATGTTGATTCACGACTTCTTGTAACTTGGGTAGCAATGATGTATTGCTAGATGTCATTCATTGCTTGTAACATTAGAAATATTCTAATATTACTACTAACATTACAAGAGCCTACAAGGTCACAACCTATGGTTGAAGCGAATAGAATTCGAACACAATTAATGTTATGTTTAGCTGTCACATGGTTTAAATTAATTATTGAATTAATTTAATTTGTCAGTTAAATATTGAACGCATTATGTGTACAAACTTGTTGTACGCAAATCGAAAACACAATTAAAATTAATATATCAATTTGACTCATATAAAAGTTTAATATTAACTAAATATAGTTTACCGAAATTATTAAAATAAATAATTATAATAATTTCGGTCAAATATTAAAACATGGAAATTAATATCCTTTTGGAAATAAAATAATGTTTTAATAACTTTCTATATGTTTCTCTAAAGGGATAATTTCCTTTTTAAAATGTGATATTAAATAAAAGGAAATAAGATCACGAATGCGTGTTAAGGTTTTTATAGCAGAATTGAATATATGGTCTAGCAATCATTTTTACTCTCTCTGAAAAGGTTCAAAGAAATTTTTTTTTTCTGTTTGTTCTTTGGCCGAGTGGACTATGTAGAGGCCGAGGCACTTTTGTTGCGGCTTGGATTGACATCATTCAAAGGGATCCTATCAATAGCGTTATTCACTATTTTTTAGTTTAAAAGGTATATCTTCAACCCTATTTCAACCCGACTCGTTCCTCGTACATGGATCCATGGTTGATGATCATCGAAATAATTTTTTCGCTGCGCCACTGGGCATACCGGCATTCCAACATGGTAAACATTTTTCGAACCAAAAAGCTATCCTGTCTATATTTCCCTAGTACCTATTTTGAAGCCTGAATCCATTTTCTTGATGAACTGTTAATAAAACCCTAAGCCTAAAAATAATTTATTTGATCCTTTAATTTCTTGGTCCTTGCATGGATTTAGATGTTCGTCCATTGATATTGAGGGATTAGGTAGGTACATTTTAGTGGTTTTAAAAGAGAAAAAATGAGTGAACTAAGGAATTGTATCGTATAGTGAGTATAGGATTTCTTAAGCTTGTAGAAAAATAAGGCAAAATGTCAATCAAGAAAATCTCGATGGAAAAATACAAGCAAAGTGAGTTGGAAAAAAAGTACGCTCATATTTATTCAAAAAATAATATACGAGCTCAGATGATTGTACTCATGAATACTGTACAAGGCCTTTGTAATGGAGAAATAAGTAAGGTGAGAGAAATAGATATAAGGTGGTAAGCTATATGTATACTCGGGGAGTAGCGGGGACAATATAATGTGCCAAACTACTTTTGCGCTTAACCGTTTTGTCGAGTTTGTTCTTTGACTTCCAAACCAACCTAAGCCATAGAACATTACAAGCCGAAAAGTCTTTTGTGACTTAGGTAGTACCTTATATGGATGACATTGTGCCAAGTTTTGATGTTTTTATCACTTATATTCATTTGAACATAATTGTATATTTGTATATCTATTTTGATGGAAACCTATACATAATATTCTTTTATTTATTTGCTTTGTAATTTATTGAACTAACCCGTCTAACTTTAGAAATTGAGTCAATTGTATATCATTCTAGAATTATATGTTTATTTACATTACCTTGTTAACATATTTCTATCTAATTTCCTGCATCAAGTTAGCTCAAGTACATATTCTTTTTGCATGTTTATTTCCTGTTTTCAGTTTATTTTGTTTTCAGTTCTTATTTTGATTTTGTTTACTTTTCTTAAGGACAAGCAAAGACTTAACTGTGGGGGTATTTGACCTACCGTCAAATGTAGTAGTTATTTTGGTCTATTTACGCACTTAAAGAACTTATTTTCTAGCCAATTTATTATTTAGTATTGCATTTTTGGTATTTAGTAGTTAGGATTAAAAATTAGTAAAAATAAGTCTTTTAACACATTTTTGTGAGTTTTGTGAACTATTAGGTCGACATGGGCCTTAGATAGTGCTAATGTGTTGAATTGAGTGTGTAGGATGACGATTTATAGGCCCTATTAACATAGGAGCAAGGGACGAATGATGCACAAGCTTCTCGAGCCGTTAAAACATGAAACAAACCAAGAAAGCCACGAAATAGGTGTCGTGTCACACCATAAGTGGTGTATGGCATGACATAGGGTCAACATGGTGCCCAAGTCTTTTGGGGCTATTTTCATCCGTACAATCAAATTTATACGAACACTTAGGACGTGCCAAAAACCTAATTTAGGCTGCCAACACTCCTAAAAATAAAACCTTAGGGGTTTGATGTGTAACTAAGTCATCTTATTTGCATCCAAAAAACCCTCGTAGTTTAGGAGTAGGATTAAACCTAGTTTTCATTCGTTTTTCATAAACTCTTGTTCTTCTCTCTTGCAATCAGTTCCAATCCAAGAGTTCTTTTATTTAATTGAAGTATTTTGTTTATTTCTTCTTCGCAAGTGATGATATTCATTATTCCAATCACGAGATTTACTAATTCGTTCTTCAATCGACATCAAAATCAAGATTATTGTAACCTCTTTTCTCTTTCAATTCAATCGTTTTATTTACATGTTTAACCCAATTGAGTTTTAGATTATAAATAACATGAGTGGTTAAATCCTAGGGGAGATTAACGATTGGATGGGGACTTGATTAACAGAGGATTTAGGGTTTCCCAATAGGACTAGTTTGTTTAAATTATGTGTTCCTAAACCCTAGGCTTGAAAACCTTAATAAGTAATCATAACTTAAACTAGATCGGGAGATAAGTTTGGTCGCGTATATCGTAGTTTATCCTGGTTGAGAAAGTGAGGTCAGGAGATAAGAAAGTATCAACCAATTGATTGATCAGTTAGAGGTTGGGAGGTAATAATTGGTCAATTGATAGCTAATCCACCCTAAAACCCTAATTCAGAGTTAATTACAACCTCTGAAACGAGTTAATCTTCCTAATTGGTTTTATCAATTTAGTTGTTTGTTTATTTTATTGCTTATTTATTTTAATTATTTAATTACTATTATTAATCTCTTTAATGATCTATCCTAATATGGGATTCAATTATTACTATTTAGACTTGTTATTGTGAAGAGATTTTCAATAGATTTATTCCATCCTCCCTTGGGTACGATCCTAGGAATACTTTTTGTGTTTCATTGAACACAATTACTATATTACAATTTGACTCGTATACTTGCGGACACTGTCGATCTAATTTTATATATTTTTGGTGTAATATTTTTACTATAAACGATAACACATTTATATGAAGTCAAATGTTTGTATAAATATTGGAATACAATCTTGTGCTTTATACATATCTCGCATGATTTGGTTGCTTAACAAATTAATCAAGTAAGTAATTAATTATCTAGAATTGGGTATTTATTCAAGTCTGCCAAAGAACTTAGTATACTAGGATTGACAACCCTAGTAGAAAATCTAAACAGGTGAGATCGAAAAGGTATCTTGTTGGGTAAGCCTTTAGGAGACTTGTTCTAAGCAGTGAGATTGAAAGAGTATTTGTGTGCCTAGGTGAGATCGAAAGGGTATCTTACGTAGTAACTCTTAACAAATATGAGACCGAAAGGGTATTACTAGTTAAAAGTGATAAGTAACTTATTTAAGGGTAATTAGTGGCTTAATTGACAATTAGGGATTCAATATATTTTAGGTTAGGAGCTTTGTAACACTCTTTGCCTGACCCAATCGCCGGGTCCGAGTTATGAAATACTATAAACGTTATCGGAGCAATTATCAAAAAAAATACAAAAATATGTCAATCAAACAATCATTTATAACTTAAACACATTCATAATATGATTCACAACTAAATTCGAGCCTTATTAACCTGGGCGTGAATTACGTCCAAATTTCAAAGTTTTCAAAATCCAAGGCCGACATCGTGATGTCACCAAACATTTCATCACGTTGCGACATCCATCCACTCGATGTTGAGACATCAAAACTAATGGCCGATGATGCAACGTAGGGGTTTCTCGTCTTGACGTGGACTCTGTTTTGATACATTTTAGGCCATTTAGTACCTATTTCATTCCAAGCCAAACCATTAACCAAATGGTGCACTAATATTCCCTTATATCCTGCAGGAAACCATTCCAAAAACATGTCTAAACATCCATTTAACCATTCCTAAGCTTCCATTCCAACATTTATCACAAACATAGCAACAACAAATCAATCCAAGCTAAACCAATTCATAATCATCCATTTTACCATGCCTTAAAAAACTCAATATACCATTCAAATAATGTTCACTATAGCTTAACACAATACTACTACATTCATATCACTTTTAACCACACCTTATCAAAACATTACCACATGTTACCAAAGCATTACTATTATACTATGCATTTGATCATTCTACATTTCCAATATTAAATATTTCAAATCATTTTATCCATCCAAGTAAACAAATACAATAACATCCATATACATTCCACATAACCCGACACAAAATGTTCAAAAGGCTACCAATTTGACAACTAGATAGCGTGCACTCCGATATGATCCAACTGACCAGATTCTTTAAATGGACAACTATAGAAAAGAAAACAACAACAGATTAAGCATTTCAAAAGCTTAGTAATTTCATAGGTTTTAAAATAATAAACTCACCTCAATTCACAATTAATATAACACACTAGCTAACTAGACAACTTTCATGTATTCACATTTTACAACAATAAGATGAGATCATCAAAAACGTGTAACACCCAGATTCCTAATAACCCGAAAACTTGAGATAATAAAAAGACTAAATTGTAAGAGACCGTAAGTTGGCGACCTCTATTAAAAGAAATAGAAAAGCTAGAAACCGAATTAGACATAGTTGAGATCCAATTTTGGTTCGGTTAGATAGAACCATTCGACTACATTGTAGGAGACATAATGATTGTGAATGCACAATTCTCATAATGTTGGTAATAGTGTGGGAAGGGCTATAAGTAGCTAGGAAATAGCTTCTCAATGATGATTTTCTTCCCCCTTTTTTTTATTTTCTCCCATTCTTTATCTTCTTCGGTAGCTCGAAGGAGTAGTCATGGAAGGTTCTGTATGGAGCAGACTTCATGAGGATGGAGATGGAAAACTAGGGAAACCAACAAGCTACTTCCAAGAGAATGGAAGCTCTGGTGTTCAAGTAAGCTAAGCTATGTAAACGATAAAGTTTTAGGTGAGTTTTAGACTCCAAACCTATTGTTATGGTCTACGTTGTTTAAGTATGTCATGTTTGCATAAACATGAATTATGATGGTATGAGCATACATTGCATGTCTGTGGGAAAACCTCAAGGGAATAAATGGAGTTAGGATGAGAAATAGGGAGTGACCCTATTAGTTATCACCATGGGCGAAGCTCCGGGCCTTGCGGAGGGAACACTGCAGTGTTCGAGCATTAATGTTAGGTGGTGTGAAAGAGGTAATGGGAGGAGGATTCAGAAATGAAATCATAGAAAGGTATTTACCACGACAAACGGTATCGATTGGTCCATCGGGATGGCACCGTAACGACGGTATATGGCATAAGAGTAGAGATGAAACATGTAATGGTAGTCTAGTATAAGGTATATTGTGTAAGACCATAGATTAAAGAGGCTATGACAATCTAGTATAAGATATATGACGTAAGACCATAGATGAAAGTGGTTATGACAGTCTGGTATGAGGTACATAACGTAAGACAATGGATGAAAGATGATATGGCGGCATGGAAAAAGGTGTAAAGTATATAGTGTAAGACCATAGATGAAAGAGGCTATGACAGCCAGGTATAATGAGTAAGACCATGGATGAAAGACTCCACGACATCATATGATAGTACGCTAGGATGGCAAATTGGTGTAAGACCATGGATAAAAGACTCCATGGCATCCACAAAATAGAGATAGTCTGTTGGGATGGTAAACACAGAACAGAGAAAGTCCGCTAGGATGGTAAACCCAAAACAGAGATAAAGTTCATCAAGATAGTAAACACGAGGTAAGTCCGTCAAGACGTGAGAAATGAGGTAAGAAGGGTAAAAGACCATAGCTCGACTATGACAACCCATAGAGTCTGCCACGAACACAAGCGCGGGGTATACTGCTAGTGCGCCAAGCAAGAGAAACCACGCAGATGGAAGAAGAGTTAAAAGAAAGCGTAAGTATGGAAAGCGGATCATAAGGAATCCGCCAAAAATGATTAAAGCGATAAGAATAGCTATGATAGCTGACAATGCATGGGCAAGGGACTGATAAGAATTAGAGGAAGATAGACTATGCGAGAGCTGGCCTAACTATGGAAAAGTAGTCGAGGATCACAAGCAATGATTCGTCATGAATAGCCACCAGAGGTAACTTAGAGGAGTTGTGTGCGAGAGGCAATCTCATGGAATGGATAGAATTTTACTTCCAGAATAAGGATTCTGTCGTGGGGGTAGAATATCTGTCAAGACTATTACCCTTTGAAGAGAGTTCTTTACGGAAACAAGCCATGAAGCTAACTCCAATGGGAGAACTTACATAAGAGGGGAGGCAAACTCGTATAGTCTAAGGAGCAATGGTCTGCTAGGACGATGAGTCAGTTGTTCACCATATGAGACATGAGAAGTCTTAGGTGAGTCTCGTGCATAAGGTGGATCACTAGAAGTAATCCCACCATTGTCACCAATTGGATGGAAAGAGAATAAGTCCGCCAAAATGGGCGAGGCCATTGTAAGTTAGTCTAATATGGAAATGTCAAAGAGCACTTCAAGACCATGGTATACGAAATATAAGTCCGCCAAGGACTGGTTCGACCAAGCAAGTCTACCAAGGAAAGTAGGTCTTAAGAACCCCTTAGGCGAAAAGGCGAGAAAGCTAGTATGGAGGAACAATTTGGGAAAATTAGCGTACAACCAAGTAAGTTAGAGACCAACAAACATCATGTATGTAGGGTGAATAAAAGGAAGGAAAGACGAGAAGTAAGGATAAGACACGCTGATATGGTGAGGTGTCTGGGTCACTGTCAAGTAGAGAGTTCGACCAAAGGAAGGTCTCATAGTGAGCTGAGTAGCTTGGAGCACGGGTGGAGTCCACCACCTTGATAAAGAACATGCGCCTCAAGCAAATAGGAAATATTTATGTTTATTTTATGTAACAAGGTTAGATTATGGTGTAGTGATTGAACTCACTAAGTTCATTCGAACTTATAAGTGGTTGGCTTCTGGTCGAAGGATTTACAAGGTTGATCGAGGACTTTGAGGAGGGACCAAGTCAGATGGAGTTGTGAACAGGGATCGCTGATGGAACATAGCCATGCACATAGGAAAGGGGTACCATCTGAGGCTTTGCCTCAGGATAAATTATGGAGTAACTAGACGACGTCCTTAGAGTCTGGATTACAAATTAGTTAACCTTAAGTTAAAAAAATTAAGGGTATCATTGTAAACAAACAGTTTGATTAGAGATAGAAATAATTTGAGGGATTAAACATTCAATGGCTTAATGCCTTAGTTTTAATAATTATTATTTTTAATATCATAATTAAGTAGTTTTATTTTCAGACTGTTTATTGACAGTTCAGTTCGCAAAATTAAATATAGGTCCATTTTTTATGCTCCATACCCGAATTCGGTGAATGGGTCAGGCGTGGGGTGTTACAATACGAGTCATATAACATTTCAATCTATATAATACAAATTCAATTCAGTGTTATCCATCAAAATCATCGAATATATATACGTCATTTACCTCATTCTATCCACATATAGTCATTTAAGGACAACCTTACAACATTTAGCCATCATTTCCATATCAAAGCTTTAATCTGGTAGCCCGATGAACTATAATAAATAGATTTGGATAGATGGGTAACTACATCACACTAGAGGCCACCGAAGTGCTAACAGAGTCAAACAGAGGCACCGAAGTGCAAACATGTACAAGCACAAAACTAACCCTATTGGCATGCCAATTGTATCCGATCCTTTGATATGTTCATTTGGGCACAATTAACACATTTAACCATTTATTTACAATTCAATCCAAATCTCACCTTTTTTGTACCAGTTTGTAAATAGCTCAAATTTCATATACACATACACAAAAATTATAATTCAAGTACTTATAACAATTAAGTATAATTATACCATATGAACTTGCCTGATAAAACTCAACAAACAAGTTGAATCGTAAGGACTAATCAGTAACTTTCCCTTTTCTCAAATTATCCTCGACTCGATTCAAATATTGATCTATACAATAATTTAATTTCAATATATCAATTCCAATTATCCTATAACACTTATGTGCATATGAAATTTTAATTTCAATTTTTTGCATGTTTCTTAAAATTTTGTATTTTATTCAATTAAGTCCTTAAAACTGAAAATGCTATAACTTTCAAATTTGAGCTTCAATTTCGAAATAGATTTCAATTTCATCCCTCAATAGACCACAAAAAACCTATAATTATAGAAAATTCATGCCAAATTTGAAATTATTGCACTTTAGTCCCTATGTCCAAAACTAACAACTTTTATTTTACAAGTTAGTCCTTTTGCATTTCTAAGCTCAAAATCTAACAATTTAATACCAAAAGCTTTAAGATTCAGCAACAGTAAGTTTAGAAACTTTAACAGTTTCACAAATTAATCCTTGGGCTAGCTAAATCAAGCTTTTGGGTTCTCGAAAACATAAAAATTACAAGAAAAATACAATAATTACCTTAGAATTTTAGGTACTTGAAGCTAGACGATGGAACCTTATTTTTTTCTTATGTTTTTGGTGGAGAAGAAGGCTAGATGAACATGAAAGTTTTGTTTTCTTTTGTTTTAACTATTATACTTATCAATTTTTATAATTATAAATTTAAACATGTAAATATATATCTATATATTAATAAAACATCATTAACCATCCACCATCAATAGAAAATGGTTATTTTCCATTTTAGACCATACTTTAATTATTGGTTTAGTCCTTTAGTAAACAAATGTAACATCCTAAACCCGACTGAATTGGTTCGACCCGAATTTGGCGAGCTACATTAGCCACCAGAGTGAATCTCCATTAACTCTCAACCTAACCTCCAACACACCACATAAAAACAACATATAATGTGCTAAGTTATAACATAGAAACAAAATAAAATCATACAAAGAATGTAAAACATGCGAGCTTAAAAATAAACAGAGGTAGGGTTCGCATGTCATCAAACTTGTAGCTTAAGGGTTCACATGAAAGAAATAACAAGGTATTTTATGGTACGCATACTCAAACAGAAATACAAGTACATAGAAGTTATTATTAAGGTTTGGACAGCAGCATAGGTTCGCATACATCTTATGGCATAGATTCACATAACAAGGTACCAACATAAAGCATACATAAAAAGCATGGGTTGCAAAATATCAGAGGTTCGCATACTTCCTAAGTTCGCACATAAAAAAACATCATGAGTTCGTAATCAAAATAGGCATCGCAACAAAAGGAGTCATTCATGCAAGGGTTCTCATACTTTTTATAGGGTTCGTTAAATAGTAAGATTATCACTTCTAAAGGTTCACATGCATATTGAGGGTTGCAACATACAAGGGTCACATGAAACAATATTTTGTAGCATAACTGACTCGTATGTGGGGTTAAGACATACTTGAAAAAATTAAGAGAATGCAATATGGAATGCATGCAAGGAAAATTAAGGAAACATCAAACTTTATTTATATCGAAGAAGAATTTAGCATCAAGATTTTATTTTGAATAATTTGAAGAATAAATAAAATTAAACTTAAGGAAATTGTTTCAATAACAGTAGCGACTATAATAAAACTAACCCACACAACTAACCCTATCGCCTTATTCCCGAGTTTACAGATATCTGTTTAGGGATTAGCTTCACCCAGGTCATCCAACTCGCCACTGCCATTCGCTACCTACTTTCTTGCGAAGTAAGAGATGAATGGGTGAGTTCATTGAGAACTCAGTGAATATACAGGAATCACCAAAGCATGCCTTAAAAAATACAGTGTTTAAAATAGAGGGTAACTTAGTTTGAATTTTTTTTTTTGCGTGTTGGGTTTGCCGTGAAGGTGCGAGACCCAGTTCGTAGAACCTGCTTGTTAGAAAACATATAAGTTTGTAAAACAGATTCAGATTTGCTTGTTGAAAATCATACTTAAAAACTTAGCTCGTTCTTGAACTTAAAACATAACATGTACTATTAATAACAATTTCATAACAACTTGTTCATAATCATTTGCATTTGTCTTTTTTGGAAAAGAGGATCTCCTTATAGCGCCTCACTTGTGACTCAGAGAGTCCTTAACATGTCCCATAAGTGTAGCAATAAGCTAAACACTCTCTTGTACGCCAACATGTCCCTGTGAATAGAGCATAGCTCAACATTCCTTTATCTCTTCATAAAGCTTACGGGCGAGTACTCACAATCTTATGCCATGCCATTATATCTAACATATAAGCTCGCATAATGAGCTTGCATATAAGCACTTGTCCATATAGAGCTCAGAAAAAACCTTGTAAAAACACATTTTATAAAACCATACTTTAAAAACATGTCTTAAAACATAGGCTCACATAGGAGCAAGCATAAAACATAACTTGAAAACAGAGTCTTAGAACTTGAAAACAAAGTTTTATAAAAAAAGCTTATTCTTGGGAATTAGTTTAAAAACCCAAAGTTCTTGGAAAATATAGTAGTTCGCACATAATAACAAACCCTGAACACTCTTTTAAAATCATAATTTTCTGAAAACATAGTGGTTTACACATACATGTGGTGATTCCAGAACACTCATTGAAAAGTTGAGAATTCTAAACGAATTTTGCTTCATCTTTATCCTTGCTTGTAGATGGTCCAACTGGTTAGCAACATACATGAATATGCACAACTTACTAAACAAACAAAACATGCACAAACATACGAGCAAACCTAACTTCCTGGACAATCAACCCTAACAGAACAGAGACTTACCTTGGTTTCTACGAACTTGATTCTGAACAGAGACTTGACAACAAAATAATCGATGAGGGAATTTTCATGGAATAAGGATTGTATTTATAGGCACTAAGTGACTTGGTAATCTTAAGATACCTTAAACAACTTAGGAAAAGAGTTATGTGCACGAAAAGTATCCTAGATACATAATATCTTAAATTCCTAATTTAAGTCTGACTCGACTTAAACTGGTGAACCCCAGCTTGCCAAACCAACTTGCAAACCTAACTTGCAATGAATTTGGCAAACCCCTTTACCGCTTCTTTTGGCGTACACTAATTCATCTAATCTTTAGAAAAACCCATTCCTAATATTCTTTTAGTGAACCCCTAATTTGTCGAAACATTGGTGAAGCCTCACTGGTAAGGCCAAAACTTTCAAACCCTATCTTGGGATGCTACAGTAAAAATCTATAGTGACTAACTTTTACCACTTTTACAATTTGGTCATTGTACCTTAATTAGTCACTAATTTGGAAAAATTACCTATCCAAAATTTAATTCACCTATACAATAACTTTATAAATATTTAATAAACATATTTACATGCTTAGTTTACGAAAACAAAGTCTTGATACCTTATTTTCTAACACCACTAACTTTAGGGTTGAAACACTTATACCTTAATTAACTATCTACATGACAAAATTAAAAAGCCAAAATTTAATCGAACCTTATACTAACCTTATAAATATTAAATAATAATATTTACAGACTCACTTGTCAAAAATGGGGTTCTCAAACCACTGTTTCTGACACCACTGTAAAACGGGTAGTTACAAGCTCGCATCGTTGAAACGAGGAATAAAAACTTTCGATAGGTTAGTTTAATTGAATTACATTTATTGTAATATAAAATTTGAACCAACACTACTAATTCATAACTCAATTAGATTAGTAATTATTTTTATGTAATTAATTTTGTGATAATTTTCTTCAATATAGCAATCTCTTGGGTACGATCCTAAGAATATTTTCCAAGTATTTCGTTGTAAACTAACTATATTACAATTTGACCTGTATACTTGCAGATACCTCACTTCATATTTCTATCTTTAATTGCAGACTTACAAGCCCCAGCGTACGCACTTCGAGGCGCAGTAAGGTGTTCAAACGTTAAGAGATTATTAGCATGTATGGATACCTAAGGGATTGAGTTTATGTATTATTTGGATGGAAATCATGTTCTTACTAGTTGATTAAGATTGCCCCATAGTGACTTAATTCAATGGGTGTAGGAATTATAGTTTTAATGTATTACCAATGTTTTCAAGGTTTCATGTAGGACACATGCATCATTCTAATGCATATTGAATGTTGAAAAAGTTTTCAAATAATTTCTTAATCTACAGATATTAATGAATGGATGTTTTATTTTTAATTCGAAAATGGCACATACACCCTTACTAAATATTCTTTTTGAGAAAAAACTAAATAGAACTAACAATAAAGATTGGAAAAGGAACCTTATGATTGTCCTAAGTTGTGAGAAACTCAAAATGATTCTCGATACTAAAAACCCTTTGACCACTCAAGCTAAGGCTAGAAAACACTGGGAGGAATCTAACGAGATAGCTCATTAATATATGTTGGTAAGCGTAACTAGCACCCTATATAAGTCAAGCATCCTTGGCTCGACAATAGATTGTAACTAGTTTGATGAATGCTCAACAAAAACTTGGTACTTCGGTCAAAGATCATATGATTACTCTTATGGGGTACTTTTCCAAGGCCATGGATAATGAGGCCAATCTAGACTAGAACACGCAAATAGAAATGATGTTCAAAAGCTTGTCCAAGGACTTTACAAGCTTTAGGGTCGTATATAACCTTAGAAACAAGAATCTGACGCTTACACGACTCATGAAGAAGTTACAATCTTATATGTTGAATGGTTGTAAATCAGTTCGAAAAATAGAAGCAAACTTGGCAATTGATTTTTCTTATAAATAGAAGGTAAATCAAGCTAAAAGAAGAAAGGCTAAGTCCTATGGGCCACCAAAAGTGGAAAGGAAGAGAACCAATAAACCTAAGGACTTATCTAACTCTAAATGTTTCTTTTGCAACACGAAAGGGCACTTCAAGGCCAACTGTAAGGAGTGGAAGGATTACCTAGCCACTAAGGGCAAAGGTATGAAACTCTTTATGATAGAAATTTGCTTACTGGGTGATTCAATAGAACACTTGATCATTGATTTTGGAGCCACTAGCCAAGTGTGTTTTTCTCTACAAGGGTTTAAGGAAACGAAAGATCTTAGAGATAAGAGTATATCGCTGCGAACCGAATATGGGACAAGTATAGTAGCTGAAGTAGTAGGAGATACAATTCTTTATTTTGATCATTTGAGGAAGATTATTTTGAAAGACGTTTTAGGTTTACCTGTAAAGACACTTCGCTCTGATCGTGGAGGATAATATTTAACGGATGAGATATCATCTAATAGAGAATGGGATATCATCCAAATTAATCACACCAGGAACTCCACAATAAAATGGTGTGGCAGAGAGAATTAATCGAACTTTGTTAGACTTGGTTTGATCGATGTCGATGTTAACTTATTTGAAGCTGTTGGTCTCCTTTTGAGGATATCCCTTACACACAACTTGCTTTATTTTGAATGATGTACCAACTAAGGCTGCATCTAAAACTTCATACGAATTGTGGCACGGCAGAAAGTCAAGTCTCAACCATTTAAGGATTTGGGGATGCCTAGCCCATGTTTTGGACAGAGATATGAGGAAGTTGGATTTATGGACAGAGTTGTGCATGTTTGTGGGATATCCTCAAGGAATGAATGGCGATTTGTTTTATAACCCAAAATAGAAAACATTTATAGTGTTGACCCATGCTATCTTCCTTGAGGAAATTTTCATGAATGACTTTAAACCTCGAAGTAAAGAAGTACTCGAGGAAATTTTGGGAAACACACAAAGCTCAATAGTAACGGTTCCAGAACCAACTCCAAACAGTAGAGTTGCAAACAATCAACAACATATTATTGAAAATAAAAAAAGGGACTCCCTTATAGCACCAAATGAAAAAAAATTATTGGATTAGAGAATCGAAATCAAGAAGAAAAAGAACCCATAGGTGAAGGGGGTCTACAAATCAATTGGTTCGGTTAGGCTGGCTACAGGTTGTGTATTATCAACGATTTCTATCATTTACAATTGAATCCATTCAATAACTTTTCAATTTAGATATCAAGTCTCTTTCATCACATTTCAAAATTTTCAATTTGTTCTAAACTATTTCACCCAATGAACCCTAGTAAACAAAATCGGATACATGGGTAAACTACAGTAGACCAATTACTCATCAGAGCTGAGTATATATATATCAGGTTACTCGTCTGAGCTAAACCTCTATCACGACACATCAGGTTATTCGTCCGAGCTAAACTCGTGTCACATAATACTCGAGAATCCATAAAGAATGTTGGATCTCAATAACACCTGCAATAAATCCTGCACAAGCACACATAAGACCCTAATGGCAATGTCAATCGTATCCTAACCCTTTACTAAGTTTACATAGGCATCTTTTACACATATAAGCATCACATATCCCTATAATTATCCATATTTCATATCTTACCATGTGCATGATCACATATTTCATTTATATGCCTATAATAAATCAAATTTTCAAATTTGAATCCTGTACTAATACGTTATAACCAATTATCACATAATATTTCAATTCAATCCATTTCTAGCCTTTATACCAAATTAGAAATAATAAAATCATATTCAAACATATATATATGAAATCAAACACAAAATCACACATAAGAAACATAAAATAGTAAGTTCCATATGAACTTACCCATTCAAAATGTGAAAATAGTGGATATTTCAAGGACTAATATGCAATTTTAGTGTTTTTCCCTATTAGCTCCACTTGTATCCAAACCTTGATCTATAAAATTATTTTATGCAACCGTCCAATACCAAAAAATTTCATATTATTCCATGATATGAGTGAACATATATGAATTCATTTTTTGATATCCCTAAAATTTCACATTTTATTCAATTTAGTCCCTAAACTTGGGAAGTCATAACTTTCGATTTCAAGTGTCAGATTAAAATATGATTTCATGTATTTTCATTAGGGACCCTATAATTTCTACTTTAACATAATTTCATAACAATTTTTACATTTATTCAATTTGGTCTCTAATGAAACAAAGTTAACTCACAAGCTAAATAATTTTACAATCTAGTCATTTTCATAACCTAAGATTAAAATCTATTCATTTCAAACCTAATTCTTCAAGAAATCAATAATGGAAACTTTCAAAAACTTTAACATATTTACAAATAGATACAAGGGTTAGCTAAATCAAGATCCAATGACCTCAAATCTATAAAATTTACAAGAAAATGACTTGAATTTCATACCTAATTGAATAGTTGAATGGTTGAAACCCTTAAATGGTTTTTTCTCTTTTCTTTCCTATGGATATTGTTCATGGAAGGATGAAGGAGATGACAAGTTCTCTTTCTTTCCACTTATTTGGTTATTTATAGCTTAATTAGAGTTTGATTAACGTATTCAATTACTTTTACTTTACTTTATCCATTTACTAATCACACTTAACAAATATCTCATTAAAATCCATTATCCCTTAATAGAAAATGTTTTATTTACCATTTTAAAACTTTAGCTAATTGTTATTTAAGTCCCTAAACCTCTGGCCAATTAAAAACATGTAGCGATTGAACCTTTACAATTTAGTCTCTGAGCCTTAATTAACTATTTAATTGAAAAAATTTGCTTGACCAAACGCCAATATTTTTTTTATAAAATCCTTGTAAATATTAATATTTAAAATTTATGGACTAGGTTTACGAAAATAGGATTTTGAAACTGTATTTTTTGATACCACTGAAAATCGGGTCGTTACAGTAAGTGGATCTACAAGAATAAAAGAAATGTATATGGAAAAGTGGAAACTTACAAGGCCAGACTTGTAGCAAAAGATTATACTAAGAAAGAAGGTATCGATTATGAAAAAACCTTCTCTTCGATTACCATGCTCAAGTTAACCTGCATATTGTGTTATCCATTGCGACAGCTCTCGATTACGAGATTTGACAAATGGATTTCAAGATAGTATTCTTGAATGACTCTCTTGAAAAGAGTGTCTGTATGATGCAACCCATTGGATATATAGCTAAAGGAAATGAGTATAAAGTTTGTAAACTGCTTAGATCTATAGATGGACTTAAGCAAGCATCTCGCTCATGGAATCAAAGATTTTGATAGAACAATTAAAACTTTTGGATTTCAGAAAAACGTACATGAATCTTGTGTTTATAAACGCATTAGGGATGGAAAGGTGGTCTTTCTCGTTCTATATGTTGACAACATTTTACTCATTAGAAATGATGTGGGGACATTGTCATCGATTAAACTACGGTTAACTCAATAGTTTAGCATAAAATACTTGGGAGAAGCTAACTTTATTCTAAGTATTCGAATCCTGAGCGATCGAAAAACAAAGTGATAGCATTACTACAAGCTTCATACATAGAGAACATATTGGAATGTTATGCAATGACCGATTCAAAGACAATGACTTAACCTTCTGTATCAAGATTTCATCTTTCTTTGGAGGATTATCCTAGGACAATGGAAAGGTTCTTTATGCTTCATTATGCTTCTGTAGTAGGAAATTTTATGTAGCTATGTTATGCACACATCTAGATATTTGTTTCATAGTAGAGCTAGTGAGTCAATATCAGGTAAATCCTAGTCCAAGGCACTGGCAAGTAGTTAAACATATACTCAAGTATTTACAGAGAATGAGGGATTATATGCTTGTGTATTCTAGAGAACATCTTACTCCTATCAGCTATACGGATTCACACTTCCAAATGTGTCGGGATTCAAAAAAATCGACATCGGACTGTGTCTTTATCTTAGGCAGGGGGTCCATAGTGTGGAGAAGTGTCAAGTAGAGCTTTACTGCTAACTCCACTTTGGAGGCCGAATATATGGTTGATTCTAAAGATACAAAATTACCAATATGGCTTCGAAAGACACGGTACTGAAAAATCTATCACATTGTATTATGATAATAGTGTGGGAATAGCTAACACCAAGGAAACTAGAAACCACTAGACGACGAAACACATTGATCGAAAGTATCATACCATAAGGGAAGTAGTAGCCGAGCAAATAGTGGATGTATTCAAAGTCGCATTAGAGGACAACCTTGCGGACCCATTTACCAAGACTCTAATAGCTAAGAGTTTTGAGAAACATGTAGAAAGCATGGGAATGCAAAATATAACTCATTTACTTCATTAGGGAAATAGAGGTCGTAAGTCTTGTTTAGAGACTTTCTTCCACTCAATATTTTTAAAAACATGCAAGGTTTTTATAATTTCCGGTTTCAATCAAGTATGATCAATATATGCATTAAAAATAAATGCGGCATTCTTTCCTAAACTATATGGCATGCTTATCTCATATCTGCATGACATGCTATAGAAATTTTATAATATTCACATTCAATTATTCACAAGAGTCAATCAAACAATGTTGATTCTCTATAGTTTTTCTTTTAAGGGAAAAATCGAAGAATTGAATGTGAATTATGCACCATGTAGGTTTCGAGGAAAGGGAGGTGAGTCATATTTGACCACTTACAAACCAAGCCTTTCCTTACCAGATCCAATCCTAAACATGCACCTTCTCAATACAAAACTTCTCACAGTAATCGAATAACCTTTAGAAGTGAATGGAACAATACAACACATGTATTTTCTCATTACCACACTTCTTATCTTTAATAGATCAACTGTGGATCATCTTATACATATATATCACAATTATATCATAATTAATTATTAAACAGATATGTAAAGAGATGTATAATAAAAAAAATTGTCAGCCAAGGTTTACATGGTTCTATTTCTAGAAAATAAATGAAAAACCAAAAAAATTACATAGTTTTTCGCCACAAGGCATTCATTGTGTCTTCGACCGTCATCGTTCTATCTTCTCCTCATCATGGACTCCTTTTTAGAAAAATTACATTTATGTCTTATGTCCGTTTTTAGCTCATAAGAATTCTATAAATAAAAAATAATTCTAGGTGGAGATGATAGTCCATGGTCTATTTCCTAATTACCACAACCTTGGCAAAAATAATAATATAACATATATATTATTGCATTCATTCACATACATTCCCCTAAACATGCGAATAATTACAAGAATGCCAAATCTTATCAAATATTAATCAAACAAGATGAAGAGAGAGATTTGATCTCGATTTACACCATAAACATAGCACAATCTGGCGCTCTAATACCAATTATTGGAAAAAACTCGATTTGAAAATGGTTTTCTTGCACAGCAAAAAATTAAAATTTTAAAAATCGACCTGATTTGTGATATTTATAGCAATAACCCTTAACTGAACTCGTACCTGTGTTTTTTACTTGGCAAACGTTTGTTGTTCCCAGCTTTCAACCAAATGATCTTCTCTACTATTCTCGTATCACGAACTGCTTTGAGTGTGGGCTTAAACCAATTGAATCGGAACACAGAACTAGAAAAAGTTCTCTCCTTTTGGAGTAAACAGAAATTCTCTCTTCTTAATAGAAACTGGTAGAATTGTTATTCTAAAAAATATGTGTAATAGTTAAGAATAAATTCTCTCTATTTTTGGCAAAATAACAATCTCTCAAAGTTGTGTTAGTAGCTCTATCGATGTCATCTAGTTATAAGAAGAGAAGGTAGAACCATTGTTGAGTTTTAGTGGTTTATTTCAAATAGAAAAACATCCTACTTAGAATAGGACTAGGGTGGACAGCCCACCCTAGTATTCCCACTAGGGTTGCCACCCCCTTCATGTCGCTGAGGGGCTTGTGGTCCTCTCTCACATCCGGTCCAATTACGAGTACTTCTTGGGCTTTTTTGACTCAATACTCTATAATGTGATCCAACCCGATTCAGTCTTTCTATTTCCCAAAATAAACTTTAATATTTATATATAAAACAATTTTCTCATCCCTATTTTACCCCTAGTAAAATTTTGATGATTTTACCCTTGGTAAAATTTTGATGATTTTACCCTTGGTAAAATTTTGACGATTTTGCCCCTAGTAAAATTTCGAGAAAATATGTTCAATGTTTCACAACTTAACATGTTCATTGTGACCGAATGTTTATTTTCATTTTCGGGCTTTAAAACAGTCCAAAAACACAAACTCATTCTTCTGATCATTTTTTAAGTAATCCATATAGGATCGCAAATGAGTTATTTACATTTTCATTTCCATTTCCATTTCCATTTCCATTTCCATTTTCATTTTTAGAAACCTACATTCATTTCCAAATGATCCATTTCTCTATTTCAGAGAAAATCATAATCATTTCTAAATGTTTCCCATTTCTCTTTTCCTATTTATTCCATTCATTTGTATTCAAACACGATATTCATTTATGGTTTCAACGAGCTAACAGAGGGACCGATTGGACATATGTAGTTGAGGCTCAAATGATTTATAATTATTCTGACTTTTTGCCTATTAATTATAAACTCATTTATTCACGAAGTCATTCTACTATAGTATTGTAATTGAACTCTCCCCAACGACATACCATTATAAAAGCAACTACTCAATGCTCGTCCAATGACCTTATCATAAGTGTGTTACCCTCATAAGATGTCATTGATGTATTTGGGATAATATATGTTCTCCCAATATGATCATATTTTACCTCATGGTAACCATTACATCTTCCTTCATGAAAAGTTAGTCACTATCAAATAGTTAACAAGTCATCCATCACAAAGAATGACTACCCATGGCCACGTTTACTATTCATCAACCATGTAATGCCAATGAAAGGATATCATTTACCCATGTTTTGGCCTATGAATTTAACTCAGGGTTTAGGTATGCCACATTATGAATGTTACAAGTGAATAAATCCATAAATGGATTCAGGATCTATTCTACTTGGGTCTTATCCGATATACTGTCAGTCTAGTAAGTCACATCTATGTCTCTATCTTTTGGAAGTCATCCGCTCCGATGCCCAAGACAAGGCACCTCCCCAATTGGACTTGATAGACGACATATTTGTCTTTTAATTAGTTTGCTCCTTTTCGATTAGGCTAATGACATGTTTAGGTTTGTTTACTAATACAAGTTGTATTTTCGTAGTACGATCCGACCACGTAATACCGCTTAGTATTAGTTAAACATTTAGACAACCAGTGAGCGACATTTGCTTCCATTTTTCTTTGCATGTAAAAACCATGTGAGGAAAATTATACAAAGTATATTAATGTAATCAATGAATTTGTTTTATTAACCAATTTTTTCAAAAAAAAACAAGTTTACAAACGAATATACTACACTCAGGGCACCAGATCCAACATTAAGTGTGGGGGAGCTTGATATGTCGAAAATCATTGTAACATATTACACCTCTTTCTGTATTTAATGAGCTTGTAGGAAAGAAATTTTGTTATATTTTTAGTTAGTTTTTATTCTTAGAACTTAGGTAATAAAATAAGCAGTCTAGGCAGTTTATATAACCTTGTAGGCCAAAGTAGACTTAAAGGTAGACTAATATATTTGGTGAGTGTGCAGGACATCATTCGAGGGCAAAAAGATAGCAGCCTACTTGCGATGTTGCAACACGGAGATGGGATGTCACAACATAAAAAGCAGAGTACCCAAGGAGCAACCTGCCAAGGATGTTGTGGCACTAACTAGAGGGTGTCGCGACACAATCCTGAAGACACGCCCAAGGATGCATATTGCCATTAGTGTCGCGACACCAATGCGACGCGGTCACTTAATGGATTGGGTGTGTTTTTTGTTTCGCACAATGAACTTTAACGAAGATTAGTCAGCCATTTTAGGTCAAAGACGAGCTACTAACCCTAGGCCTATAAATAGGATTTCTCAAAATAGTTAAGGGACAGTTTTTCTCCTGTTTAATTTACTTCCATTTGTAGTTTAGATTTTTACTTGTAATTTTTATTTCAGTTTTCATTTTGTTCTTAAAGAGATCCATATTGTGGATTCATCGGACTTATTATGGATTTTTGTTCGCATTTTGATATTTATATGCATCTCAGGATCTTTCTCATCTTTACTCTTGATTTTTACAAATTTTTATCTTTCAATTTAATTCTATTGTATGCGTTAGATCCATAAAGAACTAATCCTGTAGGGAGATTAATAAGTGGATGTGGGATTAGTTAACGCCTATGTAGGGTTTCTTAACGGATCAGTTGGTTGGGAAAAGAAGAACCTAAACCCTAGGATTAATGACCCTAGGAAGTCATGAATGTAAGAATGAACCTGAAATCGGTATTTTCTACCATGAAAACCTTACCCTGACCCGGTTTGACCTGTGACATCAAGAGATAAGTAGTTTTTGTCGACTCATTAGGTTAGTAGAAGGCTGAGAGACTGTAACACCCCTCACTCGTCTCTGTCACCGAATTTGGGTTACGGGATGCTACAACAATCTACTAGACAAAAACGTACAATTCCATTCAAAATTTTAATTTATACCAATTATCAACAGTTATTCATTCAATAATTATGCTATTCGTACTAAAACAAGACTTAAATCAAGCCTATGAAACTTTAAAAACAATTGAAATACAAGCATGGACTAATTTGGAACATAACATAAAAGTAGGGTAAAAATTGAAAATATGGGTCACATGGCTATGTGACAAGGTTGAGGCTGTGTGGTATAATAAACATGGTTGTGTCACTCAACGGTGTGCAAGGGCAAAAATTGTGTAGTAGGAAACACACGGTCGTGGCTCTAGACCTTGTGAACCTAAAATCACCAAAATTAAACAAAGCACACGGTCGTGTCTCATACCCCGTGTGAGAGACACGACCATGTGTCAAATCGTGTGGTAGACCATGTGTGCTTTATGCTGCTTTGAAATACAAGATTTTCAGCAATGGTTTACTTAAGTCCCAAACATATCAAAATCATTCATTCAAACCACTTAAAACACATAAAAAACATGCCAAAACATGTCAAACTCCTAGTTCAAACCAATATGTCATAAGGCACCTTCACATCCAACTTAATTAAACAATTCAAACCATTCATCTAAACACTCATATAATCATCATTGTGTGATGTACCATATTTGTCACCTAAATCATGAATTAATCAAACCAAAACTTATCTAACTATTACCAAAATAAACTCACATCAAACTCAATCATACCAATGTCTTATTACTTAACAAAATTCACCATATCTTATCACATTTATATACCACAATTTCATATTTCACCAATCAACTAAAGCATAAAATAAACATTACATTCCAAGTTCAACCATTTCATAATTTAAATCAACATGACATTTCCAAAATAACTTCATCACATCCATCATATAAGCTTACCATGAAAACATTAAATTTAACACTTTACATATCAACTTTAAATACATTACAAATCCAACTAGAACTTCAAATTCATCAACTCAAAATACCTTATATACATACGGCAAAACCGAAATAACAAGTCAAAATCTATCGAAATAGAAGCTTGATAGTGTGAACCT
The DNA here is from genome assembly GCA_013467495.1 of Gossypium gossypioides. Lineage (NCBI taxonomy): Eukaryota > Viridiplantae > Streptophyta > Magnoliopsida > Malvales > Malvaceae > Gossypium > Gossypium gossypioides. The sequence continues at coordinate 5,194 of JABEZY010270817.1, read as the reverse complement.
TGAAGTTGATCCATCCAACAAGTTCAGCAAAACGTTAACTACAAAAAACAAAGAATAAACAGAGTAAGCTTATATAGCTTAGTAAGTCCATAGCTAAATCTAAACCACCTTACCTCAATTTAACAATTGAAAAGAAAACAACTTAGATTAAATAAACCTGACAACCATTTGCAAAAACAAATGGGATTAGCACTGAAATTATTCATCAAGTACTTCATGCCTTCAATAGTTTAATCAAGATCATTCGTATATACATTTCATCAAATCAATACCAAAAAGAAACATTATTGTATGATTATTCACTAGCTTAATTCTTTTCATGGATAAACACATGTATTAGCTCATTTAAAGATCAATTACAATTTTAAAATCCCGATGAACTATAGTAACATAACTCAGATACTCGGGTAACTACACCACACTACAGAGCATTGAAATGCTGAACAGAAGCACGAATGTGCAATCGGAGGCACCGAAGAGAAAACAAAGGCACCGACGTGCAATCCCGTACAAGCGTGCGTTCTAACCCTATTGGTATGCCAACCGTATCCTAATCGTTTACTCTGTTCAAACAGGCATTTTAACAGAATTCATAACATTTATAATTCAGAGGCACTCCTAGAAATACACTCGTTTACATGCTGTAACTTGATTATTTTCTTTCCAAAAACATATAACTCATGTATGTTTATCACATTACAAATAGATCCTCTTACCTTACATTTAATCGTAAACAGTTAATAACCTCAATCCAACATTAACAATTCAACCACAATTTAATTAACTAATTCATAACAACATAAAACATAAATATATACATATATTTATACTATGAACTTACCTAGTATATTCAACAAACAAGCAGATTTGTAGGGACTAATTTACGATTTTTCTTTTTCCCCGATTATCCTTCGCATAGTTCAATTCTTGATTTATATAATAGTTAAATTTAATTTATCAATTTCAAATACATTATTAAACTCATTTTTATGCATATGACTTATAATGTTCATTTTATAATTTTTCCCTGAACTTTTACACTTCGTTCAATTTAGTCCTTAAAATCGAAACTATTAAAAGCTTCACAGTTAACCCCAATATATCAAAACTGAATTTACTATCATCTCAAATTAGCCTTAAAGCACTTGAAATTTTTCCAAATTACATGCTAAATTTTAGTTATTTTCATATTAGTCCCTAAACTCAAAACTAACAAAAATTTCTTTACAAAACAGTCCTAATCAACAACCAAGTTTAAAATTCATCAGTTAACACCAAGAACATGTAAAAACCATCAATGAAAAGTTTCAAAATCTTTAACAATTTTACAAAATAACCCTTGGGTTAGCTAGATTAAGCTACAGTGATCTCAAAAACATAAAAATTACTAAAAACGAATAAAAAATACATAGCATGCAAGAGTAATTAGTTTTGGCCGAAGCTTAGCTCTTTCAATGGAGAATTTTAGTTGGTTTTTCGGTGGAAGTTAAATTAAGGAAGATGATAACATATTTTTTATGTTTTTTTTCACTTTATTAATATTATTTTAACTTTAAAATAAAGTATAAAATATGCCTACTAACTGTCCACTTATAATAACAATTGTAATATTGACTAATAAATCCTTCCACTTATGTTAATTAGTCCATTTAATCAATAAAATTCAATAGCGATTAAGTTTTTACATCTTTTACGATTTAGTCATTTTTCTTTAATTAACTGTTAAATCGCTAAAATTACCGAACCAAGACTCAACTGAACTCTATAATAAATATTTACTAACTCGACCATCAAAAATTGGGGTTCTAAAACCACCATTTCTTGTATCACTAAAAAAATAGGATGCTATAAAAACCCTACTAGGTTAATGTATAGGTGATTGAATAGAACCCGGAGTAGGAGTTAACTATTAACACTGAAGTGAGTTAGTCTTCTGTCTTTAAATCTGATAAGTTTACAATACGTTCTGTCTTTATTGTATTCTTTTTATAAAATATTTTTTTATTATCAATTTATGAACCATCATAATATAATTTAATTAAAGTACTAATTAGACCTGTTAGCGCACAAGTTAATTTTAGTTTAGTCTAACCTCCTTTACGTATGATCCTCGGAGTATTTCCAGTACTTTATTGTACAAACTATATTACAACTTGACCCGTATACGTGCAGACACTACCTAAATCCTTATATTTTGTAGAAGTATTCTCACTTCCGACGTTGGTACGTTAGGAGGCGATCATAGTCCCACAGTTAGGACCTCTTTAGAATTAAAAATCTTGATCTTTTTAGTTTATTTGCCAACTAAGAGACTAAGTTTACCCACGGCTCTTTTCGACATAAACAATTCAATACCCACGGCTCTTTTCGACATAAACAATTCAAATGCCCTCATATCAACAAGAGCACTTCTTATTCAGTCTATCATGTTGGGGTCCACTAACATTAACATTTTCTACTTGCGATACATCTTCGTTTTTACAGAATTGAGTATCATTAACCCAAGCTTCAATACCCTTTTCGCCTTGGGCTCCGCTTTCTCTTCTTTACTGATCACGGCAAACTTGGATCGTTGTGGACGATCACGCAACTATGCGAACCACAACATAAGTAGCAGTTCACTAGCTCCTTCGATTTATTTTTTGCTTCCACTTCCCATTATGTTGTTTCCCATTACCACTATTCTTACCATTGCCACCATTGACATTTTTGTCATGTTCTTCCTCATGGTCTCCCCCACCATTATCCTTCTATTTTGGCTTGGAAGACTCAAATTTGTCTTTCCTTGGACTAAGCTCGATAAGGACTCCACCTCGGTTATGGCTTTGGTAAGCTCTTTGACCTCTAATCAATGCAACTCTTTCTTCGCCCAAGGTTTCAACCTATCTTTGAACTAGTAGAATGCCTCTTTCTCACTCAAATCAGGGATTTGGAGTAACAACTCAGTAAACTCTCAAACTGTGCCTTGTTACGTAAGCCGACGCAACTTAGCTTGAGCTTCTTCCTTAGTATACTCCAAGTAAAATTGCTTCATAAATTCATTCTTGATCTCCACACAAGTTCCAATAGTATTACCACCTAATCTCTCATCTATGGACCTACAATGCCACCATAAAAGAATGACATAAGTAAAATAAATTGGAGCAGTGTTTATCTTAGTGGCATCATCTTCAATACCCATCGTACAGAAGTATTATTCCATCCCCAGAAAAAAATTACCTGCATCCCTTGTGAACCTCGTCCCATTAAACTATTTTGGTTTAGGAACATTCAATTTATGTTCTTTCGGTCCCGAAGCTAACATCCCATTACCCAAAGCAGCCTTATAGATAGTGAACTACCCCTTAAGCTCCATAATCTACTCCTTCAAAGTTGTTACCATAGCTTCGAAAGCATCATGCTTCTCAATATGATCATCCATAATGGCATTGAGGGCCCCTTTTATCACATCCAAATTGGAACTGAGAGCCTCTATCACATATTCCCTAAGCTATTCTTTCATCGATTCCAACTCATCGATACGTCCCTTAACTACCTCAAGTGTTTGCTGCACATAACCCATGAATTCTTCCAAATTGACCACTCGACTTTCCAAAGCTAACAACATATCCCTCACTCTGCTAGCTTTCCTACCCCCACCACAGGTCTTCCTAGGCTTAATCTTCTCATCTACTCATGTCTTCATCTCAATCAGTGCCTTTGAACCTTATCTCTGATACCAACTGTCACGGGGCTAGAACTTAAGTATGGAAAACCATGCGGCCTTAAATAATTTCCTTGCTTCAAATCCTCCTAAGTTAGCCTTACTCTTGAAAATGAGAATTCACAAAGAAAATTCTCTAAGGCACCGAAATAAAGTCAAAGCAAACTCAAAAGACAAAGGAACTCGAATCGAATAGATTAGCCATAAGAAAACAATGTGCATAAGGTGTTTGAGTAAATGCTTTCAAATATATTCAATAACAATAAATGAGATGACTACAAATGAGGGGGAAAACCTCTATTTATAGTTGAGCTCCCCTAGATCCAATGGTACAATTTAAATTACATCGATGGTCAAGATTAAAGCCTATCTACAAGATGAGTCCTAAGGGATTTAAACTGTATACAATCTTATCCCTTAGGGTTTACAATATAAAGTGCCTTTATATAGGCTATAAATAAAATGAAAAACAAACTCTTGATTTAATTAAACTTCTAATTTGGCTAAACAAGAAGTAATTCTAGTTTAACTAAACTTTCTTGCCAACTAAGAAATATAAAACTTCTAAACAACTTAAAATACTTAAAAATATTCTGAATTTTGGAATAAATAAATACCAAGATTATAAAACGTAATAAATACAATATTGACTCATTTATAATCAAAATTAAACCTTAAAATCGAACCCAATATGATCTAACCTCGAATTAAAGCCCAAAACTTGCAATTCCCATAATAATCTCGTTTGAAAATTTATGCTCACGCAATATTCACTAAAGCAGTCATAACTTGAGCTTTCGAACTCTACATGTTTGCTTTTCAAAGATAAGAGACAAGTGGCTAGCAAGAGCCCTAGCCCCCTATAATGGAAATTTTATTTTTTTTAATTAGTATTGATAAAATTGCACTTTGACCCCCAAAAATGATAAAATTTTGATTTAATCCTTCAAAAATTATAAAGATATAGTCTATTAAAATGGTGAAATTACTTTTTTTTGTGCTATCATAAAAATATACAACTTAATTATGATCTCCTCGAAAAATTTTCTTACTTCACCCCTGATAAAAAATAACCCTTTCATCAATAAAAAGACATCTTAACCAAAATTACTTAAATCTTATCCAAAATGTGTTGCAAATCAATTAATTGTTAAAATCTAAATATTGATAAATTTAATTAACTCAATTTAATAAATTTCACTCCTCCACACTTATAATTATAATAGAAGTTGAAAGCTTGAATGAGAAATAATGGAGTGCGGTAATTAAGATGAAAAAAGCAACCAAAAAAACATGTCGTAGGGATATATAAAAAAAATAAAAAAGGACGATTCCTCGATACATTGGATGTCGGTCGATCCATTACATTTGACATTTATCTAATTTAGTCGGTAATCAATTTGGCTTTGAATTTGCTAAAAGTGCCATAACCAGATTTGTGTTACACTAAAAAGAAAGTCACGAGTTTATTGCCATTGCCGATGTTTATAA